>BMAV01018839.1:0-51344 GCA_019973955.1 Trichonephila inaurata madagascariensis
AAATAATTATTTAAAAAAAGGGCAGGGGTGTATATACACTAACAAAAAAGCCGTTAAATATTAATCTTTGTGTGAATATTATTGATTATATATATTCATATTTAAATAAAAACAAGGAAGAAACAGTATGTTTCATTAACATCAGTTCATCCTTTCTTGTGTAAAAAAATAAATAAATAAATATCTTACTGAGCAATTTCTATTTAGCACTTAAAAATTTCGATAATTTTCGTTTCGCGTGTACAGGCCTTAACCCTTTATCTACCGACGGTACTTACGAGTACCACTCACTTTAAAATTACGTGAATAACCATTTTTACGAATACTGTGACGATATTTAGCAGGAATATTCTTTTAAATCCACTATTCCAAGATATATGGCAGCACGGGTTCTATGATGAATATTTTATCGGGGAAGGCGAATAGAGTTTAATACCAAAAATTGCGTTTGCAACTGACATTGTGATTGAATTACGAAGATTGTCATTTTTGTTCAGAAACAGTAGTTAATGTCAAAAGGCTAGTGTCTTATTTTTTGTTTGCATGTTAATGAAGACCTTACAAAACGATTTGACTATTTATTTTAAGTGAACAGTGTACATAATTAATTTTACAGTTGAATATCTTTGATTACTTAATTAGCTCTAATGGATTAAATTTCCTGAAGTCAAGTGTTTTGCTTATGTATATCCCTTAATTTGCAATGTAGTGATTCAAAAAAAGAAATATTGCATGAAAAAAACTGCAATAAATCATAATGCGGTAGATAAAGGGTTAAAGTCACCAAAAATATATAACCGATGCCAAACGAAATATTCCTGCTGGTTACCTTTTACCACTATATTTTAAAACAAGTTGTGGTATTTTATTATAAGTATAGTCTTTTCCATGATAAATAAAAAATTAAT
The DNA here is from genome assembly GCA_019973955.1 of Trichonephila inaurata madagascariensis. Taxonomy (NCBI): domain Eukaryota; kingdom Metazoa; phylum Arthropoda; class Arachnida; order Araneae; family Nephilidae; genus Trichonephila; species Trichonephila inaurata. The sequence goes on from BMAV01018839.1 coordinate 909, forward strand.
GAAAAAACGATAAATAATATTTATTAATATTTTTGTGTATATTTTGTGTTGTCGCCAATAACGCCAACCTGGCGAAATTTGTACAGGGAAAACCGAAAAGTACCAAAATTTCTGATACATTTTCTATTTTGAAGATTGATTGTCTTTTAAAATCTGTAAAATTCATATCAACACATCTCAAGTTAGAATTAAATTGTACCACCATGAAAATTTCCTTCCATCTTTCTTTCTTTCACTTTTTCTCCTCCTTATTTTTTTTTGCATACTCATATAATTTACTTCCAGCAGTACCGGTGTATACGTTAGACGCTTGCGACTGGCGCCCAGATAAGCTGGACTTAACCGGATTTTCTGATTGATTGTCTTTTAAAATCTGTAAAATTCATATCAACACATCTCAAGTTAGAATTGAATTGTACCACCATGAAAATTTCCTTCCATCTTTCTTTTTTTTTCACTTTTTTTCCCCCCTTATTTTGCATACTCATATAATTTACTTCCAGCAGTACCGGTTTATACGTTAGACGCTTGCGACTGGCGCCCAGATAAGCTGGACTTAACCGGATTTTCTGGTTATAAATTTAAATCCGCCAGTGCTAAAGGGGGCCGTAGATCTTCTGTTCTCAGGGTCCGAAATGGGCTTAAACCTGCATTGACTTTCAGTACGAATCAAACAAAAATGTATTGATTTATTATCCTTTTTTCATTCGTTTTTGAAAATATTTAACAACTATCTTGACAGACAATATTAATCGAAATTTTGCATTGTTTTGCGAACATAAATCAATCTAGTATATACCAAGGAATTACATTCAATTATCGCAACATTTTTTCCAACATAGTTTCTGCACAAAAGTATTCTCATTTGATAATTGCATAACTTGTCTGCCTTTATTTAAACTAATACTTTCTTCACTCTAAGCGATATTGACCAGAAATAATAAAACAAATATATTTTACTCTTATTTTTCAGAAATTATAAGTGTAATCTTTTTCAGTAATAAGATGCAATACACACATTAATCATTTAAAAACATTATTTACTTTATACTATTAACAAAAAAAAAAATTGTAATCCAAATAAATGTATAAAGTTAAAGAACAGAATATTATTTCAACAATCAAATTAACTTTTGCTCTTCTTACTCAGGTGATTACTTTACTAGGAAAAAACACATAAAAACTGCACGTTATCAAAAAGCCCATACTGTTTAATACATATGTGCATTGCACATGAGAACTTATATTTGCGCGAAAAGTAATACGCGAAAAATAAGTGAAGGTTATATTTGAAAAAATGTAAGAATAGATTGTGCTGCCATCTATACATTTATTATTCTTAACAAATGAAATGTTTTGAACGTTTAAGCTAGCTCGTGGTGCCATCTATTAGTTCTAAGCGGAAAATATTTCCTTTTAATAATATAGTTAGAAGATAATTATCAATATTTATTAAAAATTCGTCGCACATAAAATAGTAATCTTTCTTCTTAATTTTCTAAAAAACCTCTCCATCTTTCAGTGTAAAAAGAAACAATAATATTCCTTTCAATAACAATGTCGAATGTATGGTGTAAACCAAAAATAAATAATTCAAAGTTTTTTTTTAAATCTATGGGTTTGTTATTATTATTTTGTTAAGAAAGCTATTATATTTAACTAGTTCATTTTTTCATAGTTAGTTCATTCAAATTCAATAGTTCATTTAAATTATTTTTATATTCGGCTTCAATTGGTATTTTTCACGCATCATTAAGAGGTCCGAAACAATTAACTATCTTCTGTATAAATATCTAAATCATTTTACTCACAAAAACAAATTCTGAATTTTATTAAATTTATATTGCAATCCCTTTTGAATTTTAAAAATTTTGACCAAACCGGTTGTTGAAAGAAGGATCATAAATAATAAATATAAAATCGAATGTTTCATATCCGTTATAATAACGTCTTAAATTTTTGCACCATTTACCATTTTCTCTCTTTACTGAGAAATGTGAACATTATTATACAAATGATTTGGCAGAAAATTTTGATTGATTTGTCGTTGCCAATAAATAACGATTCTGGTGTAGAAAATGAATTTGAGAAACTCCTATCATAACTGTTACATTTTCTAATGCTTTACATTGTTTGAGAACTGTGAAAACATACCCCTTGCGGAAGAATGTAAATAACGCAGTATTTTCTTCTATGCATTAAGTCGAAAAATTAACCGTTCGAATAATTTCTAACTATAGATATTTTTTGTGCAGTTGTGCTTATTATAGAATTTCCAAAATGTAAATGCAAACAATTTGCATTTTTGTTTTTTACCCCAATATAACACAACACAGAATTAACGAATAAGACGCTTTGTTCCAATGAATTCGTTAAATTGGAATCCGGCTATATATATATATATATATATATTCTAATATATAATACAAACACACATATATTCAGAATATACTTCAAATATCTACATATATATTCCATTAATTCAGAACATCTTATAAAAATGTATGAAGTTCATTTGTAAGTTAATTTTTTTTTACAGTGAAAATCCTCTTAAAAATGCTGCAATGATGAAATTAGCACTCATACATTAATGTTTTATATGAAATGATTTTATAGATTTATTCATTATATAACTTCATTATCTAAATTCCTTTCAACTAGTAATAATGAAGTTGCTTTAATCAATTTTTTGTATGATAAATGGAGGTCATCAAAACACACATTTTTAGTGGTTATTTTATAAATAAATTCTAACCTTTTTGCATTCGGATTTTTTTTTTCAATGTGTAATTAACACAACCCTAAACTTCTTTTGGCCAATTTTCAGGAAATTACTATACACTTTTACTTATTTTGTAATAATATAATTTTAAAGGAGGCTGTGGCAAACTTCAGGCTGCAGACAGGCCATGATTGTTTGACATATCATCTTAATAAAATATGCATCCTACCATCTAGTACCGGGGTGGACATTACGTCGATCGCGATCGATCGGTTTACCACCAAGACATTTTAGGGTGACCGTTTGAAGATTTTAGAAGTTAGTTATTATAAAAGGAAATATTCAAGATTGTCTGAAGCATGCAGACTATATAAGTCTTCTACTGACTATAACAACGAAAAATAACTTTATATAAAAATATTTAGATAAAAAAACTAAGATAAACTTTAGATAAAAATGTCTTTTTTTTAAATGTATTTTGAGTTGTTTGATACTAAGTGCATCATTTGATATTATAATTGTAGCTATTATTATTATGTTTGCGTTTTGCATTTTGCTTTAAGCGCAAATTTAAAAGTGTTAGTTTTTTTTATTTTTATTTTAGCTCTGTAAGTACATATTCCGTATTTATTATTAATTTATAATAAATATCGTAGATCTTTTCCTACCTCACCACACCTACGACACTGGGCATCGGCGCACACAAGAATTTTAAGGGGTCGAGGGTCGAAAGTCTGCCATTCTGGTGTCACACCACAATACACAACCAAACATATTTTTTTAAAATTTTGTAGATTGTCGGGAACAAAAAGCAGTAAAAAATAAATAACTAAATAAATACTCAGCATTAAATAATAATAAAAAAATATTAATGACAATTACTTAATTAAGTTTATCATGCTAAATACATGGAATTAGAATCAAACTGTAAAAAAAAAATCAAGGGCTGAGGGGGATGGTTCGGACCAGTGCCGCTCCCCTCCTTGTGTGTGCCACTGACATTGGGTGGACCACAACAGATTGAAAAAATTAGAAGTAGACCGCGCCCTGGAAAAGTTTGCCCAACCCTGATCTAGTACATGTCAAATTTGTAATTTTGGGCAGCATGAATGCAGAGCATTTTTTTATATGTCCAGATCTAGGTAAAGAGTCTCAAAAAAGTGGTGAGATGAGTAAACTAAACTGGAATGCCAGAATACACACATTAATGGAATTTTTCCAAAGACTACATCGCTTATGTTCTTTTTCTTATTGTTTAAATTTTTAACTTTTTCTTTTGTTCCCATGTTAATTTGTTCTGGTTTTCCCTTTAAATGTTTGTTCTTTTCTATTATTTATCATTGTTCTTGTGTGATACTTCAGTTGTTTTATATGTTTGGATGGATCCTTCTTATAAAGCCATATGTAACAACAAGATAATTTTAAAGTAAGTATAACATTATAAAACCAAAGATTTTACTTAATAATACTTTAAAGTACAAAATTATTAGAATCTTGTCTGTGATAGTGAAACAAGCTTACCTTTAACTGGATTGCTGTCAACTGAAGTAACATCCCAACCCAGAACAACAGCAGATGATGTTGATGATACCACTCGTAATACTGGAGAAGGAGGAGGATCTAAAATGATCCAGTCAATTATTAATAATTGAAAAAAAATATTAGATACCAGTTATACTAGAAATAAAAAAAAATTATGAAAATTTCAAACGTATTTTTAGAAAACACTATATTAGTAAAATGATTTTTTTAGAATGAATATAATTAATTTTACACGTTTTTCGTAATAATGGTTATCATAATTTGCGGCTGTTTCAAGAACGAAAATACACGAAATTTTTTTCATATTCCTAAATTTATAGGTATGTTATGTTACTTTTAAATAAGAACAAGTAATATATATATATATATATATATATATATATATATATATATATATATATAAAATAACGTCAATTTCTGTTTAGATTCACAAAGAAAAATTTTATTTATTTACTTTTTATTAAAGAGTTACAATTATATAAATATGTATATACACATATGAAAAAATCATAATATTAAGTGACAAAATAAAAAGCGATTTTCTTTGCTATTTTCCATTTTACTTTCTATATACGGTGTTGTACTATTTTTTTTGTTACTATTTATTCATTAATTAAATTTAATCATTCTAATAAAATAATATAAATATAAAATAAAAGAAATCATAGTCTCAGTCATCCCATGTGAGATTTGAACCCACGACCTTTGGATTAGAAGTCCAATGCGCTCTCCATTGTGCTACACGGACACCACGAACGATTTTCCTTTCTAAATATGCTGTTGGACTATCATTTTTGTCTGTAACAATTTATTCATTTTTTAAATTTAATTAATGAATTAATATTTGAAAAAACTGTATTAACATCAAGTGTCATTCACTACAAGTTTAAAAGAATGCATTTGAATTTGAATGGATGAATAGAAAGTATTTTATTAGCGCGCGCGAGAGAGAAAAAGTACTAATTATAGGAATTATTTAACAAAATAGTTCAATAAAATGTTATTAAAAATATTTTTAAGCTTTACTGTCTTTCAATATCTTCTCAAACAAATATTTATTGGTAAGAAATCAAATTTTGTCGAAACTTATTTCTCAAAGCAGAGAATAAATAAACAAATAATACTACAAGTAGCCACTACAAAAGTACGAAAAACAATTTATTAATATTAAATGTAAAAGTGTAATAAATAATTTTCTAAAAATTTTCAAAAGTATGATCACCGATACAAAGAAATAAAGTGTACCCTATGGAATAAATTTTTGAAATTTGCTTAAACTATAAGAACCCGTGCAAAAACTGCATAGCATTACATTTGTGAGGAAATAAACTCCGTATTTTTAATATAATTGCATCTCAAGTAGAAAATGTTTGAAATATTACAAAAGAAAGAGGTAATTTAAGAGAAAACAATTACTTTATATGTTCTTGATGTACCTCTCTTTAGTGATAATTTTTTTCCTTTGGGTTTAAAACATAAGTTATATTTCAACAAATAGTACGTAATATAATATAAATAATTATCCTTTAATATTTCTTTATGTTCTTTATTGCTTGTTTTATGTTATTAATCATTCAAGAGAAATTATTATATACGTCATTCTATGCATCAACTAGACTTTTCTTTGATCTTTAAAGATAAGTTAACTTCATGTAGTATGTAATATAATGTAAATAATTATATTTAGTGCTTTTAAATATTTTTTATTGTTTATTTTTTGTCACTGCTTATTCAAGAGAAAGTATTATTAGCGTCATTATTTAACGAAGTTATTTTTAATAATATTTTAATTAACGTCTCCCTTAGAAGCAAAACGAAGACTATTGGCGACACACTCATTGTTTTTTTAAAAAAAATATTAGACATGCAGATAGTGTTAAGTGGCAATTGTAGAAAATTGAAGCATATAAATTATACAATTGGCATTATATTTTTTTTCTCTTTGCAAGAAATATGTGATTTTTTTTTATTGTTTGAAAATGTTATTTTCAACGAGTGGGGTTTAAAAAGCCCTTCTATTACGAAATCAATCAATAAATAATGAACAGTATATTTCAGCAACTATTCAAGTAACGTGAATAATTCAACATGTATGATATTGAATATATATACTGTACATATTCGAAATTCTAGCAGAAAGTTCGCGTAAATTTAAAATGTTTTCTTAAGCAATTGAAATCGATGTGAAAATTTATTATTATAACTGAAATACTTATGAAATGTTCAACATAGGTTAAGCATTCGCAAGTTACGCGTACAATTTCTTGAAATAAATGAATAATTTATTTGAAGAAATTAAGCTAAGAATAGATCAGAGTATAAAAATTCACGAATTTGAGATACTTAACATGATTTAACAAAAATCATGGTATTTACTACACCATACTTATCATACCATTCTCATGAGTTTTAACATAAATTTCTTTCGAGGGTGGTCCTGTGCCTCTGTTATTGAAAGCTTGGACTAGTACACTGTATTCAGTAGCTCGTCGCAGATTTGTAATCGTGCATTCTAGAGTAGTGTCGAATTCACTTTCTTCTATTGTCTTGTAAATCAAGTGATCCTGGGAGTTCCGGACTTTGTGACCGACATAGTAGCCTCGGATTTTACCATGAATTCCTGATGCTGGTGGAGGCTGCATAAAATTAAATTATTAACAATGTGAATGAAGTACATTTATACTTGCATTCTTAATGAAATGAATTATATTTAATTTATAATGTGTCAAAAGCATTAGTGATTCGAAACTGTAATACAAAACTATCAAAATGCCAAGGTATCCGACTACTTGCAACATTTTTTTTTTTTTTTTGAAAAATAGAAATATGGGGACTTTTTTTTTTTTTAGATTTATTTAGTATATTTTAAGGAAAAATCCTAAAATTAAAAGCAGAAAAAAAATTATTAATACTAAAATAGGAAAAAACTGGTAAAAATGTACAAAAAATTACATAAACGGGGCCCGCTCTGTACAAAAATTTATGAGAAAATTCTCAATTTTTCAATTTTGATGTGTTACTTTATTATTCATGTTTGAAATGGCCTTCAGGATAAGAGATATTTTAATTTTTACAAAAACTAGAGCACCTTATCTTAGTGATTATATGAAATTTCTTAAAAAGACAGTGATTATATTCACATAAAGGACTGTAAGTTTTGAAATAAAACAGTGATTGATAAACCTGAAGATCGAAACACTTCTACTGTTATACAGAACAAACACACAAAATTTCAGCAAATTATTTTCAAAACTTTTGAGTAATCGCTGTCCCTGTTTGAACTTTTCGTAAAAAACACATTTCGAAGAAAACGCATTTTAGTTTGACATCTTATGTAAAGTTAGGGCATCTGCTTTTACTAAAACACTTGCAATTTTCGTTCTAGTGAATGGAAAATAAAAAAAAATTGGTATTTTATTAAGCTAACATGATAGCCTATAAAATAAAATCATAAACAAATTTGTCAATTTTGGAAAAAATCTTGATTTTAGGGTAGTTGGATTCTTAATTACTTAGTATTGGTGTTAGAAATGAGTTTTACATTAAATAATGGAATTATTATTATATTTACTACAATTTTCAATACATTTTTTTTAAAAAAAAGTGAACATGTTTTGAATTATGTACACAACAAAAATAATTAAATTATGTTTCTAGTAAATAAAGTGTTATTTTGATGCAATAATTATTCTTGAATTCAATAAAGCATAGTTAATTTAGCACAATAGTTGGTCATTAAACAATAGATTAATAAGCATCCATAAAGTTAATTACCTCTAGAGAGGAGAATCATCTTATCTAAATTAATCAAATCCCTCTTCAGAAATCATAGTAACGTTTCATTTTGTATCAGTGACAGATACACAATTCTGTGTTTGTCAAATTATGATTGCTAATCAAATACGAGTATCATCATTTCTAGTGAATAATCTTAAATGATAGATTTGACAACTTTATGATATCATTCCCTGCGTGTATGTCAACTCTTGCAATTTTCCTAAGGCAGATGAAGTAGCATAACCATGTTCATTTCAGTTTTATAATGCATATTGAAAAAATGTAAAAAAAAAATTAAGTTTATTTTTATTTAAAAAATATTATTATTATTTTTTTACAAATGTTTACATTTTATTTTACGATTGATTAAAAGTGACTTTAAAACTGAATTTTAAATTCTTCACTGTTTCGAATATAGTATTGGATTTGTCAAATACAGAAAACAAAATTATTCTATCACGATTATTAATTCTCTGTCATTACTAACAAAACGTTTTGGAAAATGCGTAATAAATATACATATAAATTGAAGTCATTTTGTAAAAGAAGTAGAGAAAAAAATAGTGAGCACACAGGGTTTTCAGGATTATAATTATGTACTGTTATAATACTTTTATGTTTTGCCATTGAAACAAATTATTTCAGCCATAACAGCTACTTTTAATGATTGTTTTTAAATATTTAACTACATGAAAAAAATACATTTATATAATATGTGGAAAATATATCATGGGATATTTTCTAAATGCAAATGCTGCTTTTCATTTCGAAATATTATTCTTAATGCATAATAAAAACTGACTTTTCAAAAAATATTCAGAGGTTTTAACTTTTAGCATGAACTTTTCTTAAATAATCTTTACATGCTTATGCATTGAAAAAAGACTTCAAAAATAAAAAGAATTATCACTTTTCGTAATAATCTAGGTTTGTTGATTAATGATGCTTAAACATACTAACATTTTTATTTAATAATATAAAATTTTTTAATGAATAGAAACTATAATTTATATAAAACGTTCAATTTACTGATATATTGTCACTGTTTCAAAAATAAGGCGTGTATAACGTATTTTAAAATTACATTTTATATCCTTTTTTTTTTTTTTTACAAAATCCTTAGAAATATGAAGTCTAAGCATCACATTCTATATTTTGTGTAAGATGTAGAACTGAATATTCATTTAAGATAAAAAAAATTAATTTTACAGTTTTAACTTATTTCATATAAACATATCATTTTTAAAGATAACATAGAAAGTGACCAATATCTAAATAGATTAAACTGAATAACAAATAGAAAAACATTTTAATTTGTATATGAGAGGATTCAATATGATTTTCTAAAAAGTTTCAAAATTTTAATATGATTTTCAAAACTGTTATCAACATTTTAAAAGTTCGCATTTCTTACTTAAATTTTGCATTTTGTTTCCTGCAAAACTTATTTCGCTAAATAAAATAATTTCTTAGAAAAAAAGAGCACAAATGGATTACTTTACAAAAAGGAAAATTTCTTCGAAATTTTCCTTTTCTTCAAATGAAAATTCTTTGAAATTTTCATTCCATATTTTCCGAGAATTCATTACATTTACTTTGGACTCATATTACTATATCTAAAGTTTGTGCATTTTTAATATGAAAAAAATACAGATACATTTTACAGAAATGATTAAGTTTTCATTTTTTTGGTATGACGTGCTTATTTCTTATTCTTAGGAATATATGCATATGCATTTATATATATATATGTGTGTGTGTGTATGTGTATGAGACATTTTTCTTTGACTTAAAATCAATAATAAATTTCTCTATTGAAGTGTTAGTTTCAAAGTTTTTTTTTATTTCTTATTAAAGTTGAAAAATAGAGAAGCATTTTTTTCTTGATCTAAATACAAATTATTCTTAAAATATTTTATAATTTTTGAAAGGAAAATTCATGTTTAGTGATTTTTGTTGTTTTTGAAAACAGAGGCTTTCAGCAATTAAAAAAAGAGGTTGAATGGTACATGAGATCTCGGAATTAAATATATGAAGGAAAAATTTCCGCTAAGCCTATTATAAGGCATTAGGAACATTCATTAGGCATTACATTCAAAACATTTCTCCCAAATAATACAATACCTACAAATGTACTCGAAACTGGCATTGAGTGAGTTAATTTAATTTTGTAATCTTGCTCTTCAATTCATATGAAATGCAAATCGAATTTTACATTTAATGGTAGGTACTCTATGAAATCAATTAATAATATTTTTAAACACAATTCGATTACGAAATGCTGAAATTCAATGCACAGAATTACTTAAATCAATATTTATAAAATGAGTTTATTTTCAAACATTGAATGAAAATAATTTAAGGAAAGTAATTGAAGCACTGCTTGACATTTCCGTATTCTTTATATTAAAATCTTTCTTAAGTCTGTTAGATATTGTCGTATTAAATTGTATTTCGTTAAATATTTTGCAACACGCTCTGGTTCATTCTCTATATTATAATTCAAATTTAGTTTTAAATACTTCTAAAAAACATTGGCTTTGAGTATATTATTTACTGTTTTTTATAATAAGGAGTAAATTTGGCTAATGTTTTCTATATTTTAAAGAAAAATTGGAAATCGTTTTATCACAAAGGATGCAAATTTTGATTCTAATTCGTCATCGAATTGGTTATAAAGGCTTTAAAACTCTATTATTGGCAACTCTATTATTGGTAATATCTCCAATAACTACATTGCCTCTAACGAGAAAAAATAAACACTTAGCAATTTTTCCCGTTTTATACAATGGTAATTCATAATAGATGAGCGTGCTAGGCCGGTATTTAAACATCCGTTTAACTTGAAAATTTAATTTAAAAATAATGGATGGATAAAAATATAAAAATATTGAGGTCATGGAATTATTTTTATGAATGCTTCCTTTTTTTTTTGAAAATATGTTTGTCTGCGTGGCAAAGGAGAACCAAAAACAGTAAAAACATAACCTTTGCTTTTAACTAATTCAAATACTCCAATAAGATAAAAAAAATGGTTTTGAATCAGTTGAAACTTTCGAACAAACACTAAATTTCCAACTAATCCAAGGAAAGATCTTGGTGTATTTTCCTTCAAGTAAAAGTGTGTGGCATCAATTCTAAAGCTCATTATCGATATTATGAATCAAAGTGAATAATAATTTATTACTAGAAATAGTTCAGTTAAAATAATCCGGAGTCTGAGCAATAAGTATACTGTGTCAGTGGTTAATTGTTTAATATAGCTCTGGTTTTTCCCTTCATAATTCTCATCAAATCATTAAAATATGTCTTAAATCGGTATTAAAAATACAGAATTGTGTGGTTGTTCTTTGATATTTTTTGTCTTTAAATAACAATTTTTGTTTTTAAGTAATTCAAAACGCTTGTAATACCAAAAAGCTATTATTTTAAAAATAAATTCAATTACACTTCGATCCGTATATATATATATATATATATATATATATATACAAATATATATGCACGGTTTAATTGATTTACACAAAAACTTCATTTCGAATAACCAGATGCTCGTGAGGGCGTATACACAAAGAGTGTGTGATATAGAGTAAATTTACAATAAATTTACACATAATGCACACAATAAATTAGCTACTACAGTTCAGATTATTTTAATGATAGTAAAAGATGTGAAGAGTGAATTCCATTTTTATGAGCTGAAAATAAAGCACAAATTCGTTACCTACCTACCTTCCATAATACTCTAATGGAGTGTGTACTCAACCCTATTGCTTCCACATGCGTTGGTGGCTCACTGGGAACTTATCAAAATATCAGAAAACAGTTATTTTATTATATATTAACAAATTTTACTGTCAAAAACATACACAATTTGTAACAAAAGTATAAACAGAATAACATACTACATATATATAAACATTATGAATTTATTAAATTATATAGACAATGTGAACAAGAGAAAATTTAATTTAAATACATTTTTATACTTTTTTATGCGAAATTTCATTTTCACTTTTTGAGTTCTTGTTTCTATATATTCCTATAATCATTTGAAGGTAATTTTCTTTTAAATTTACAAAAAAAGGAATATGTGAAATTACTAGAATCTTAAGATATCGAGTTATTAAGTTTTAATCACTTAAAAATTTGAAACTGAAAGTAAAAAAATTTTGATTACTAGTGCAATGTAATTTTTCAGTTTTAAGGAAAAGAAATTCAATAAAAATAGATATTTTAGGGGAAAAATTAGAAAGTCATACATTTCTTTTAGAATATAACTTAATTTTTTGCATTCGGAAAATTAAACAAATTACGTTGCTTATATAAGAGTTAAAATACCTATTTAACATATTTTCTTAGTAATTAGTAAGTTTTACTTCCTTTACTGCTGTTAAAAAGTTGCTAACTACGCTTTTAAACTCATAATGTCTTAAAATAATCTTTACTCTTGTTTCACATATTAAATACTTAAAAGGTAGATTTAATTACTTGTTAAATAAATGTTCTTTTCATGTTAAGTAGTTGACAAATATAATTAAAAATAGCCTTAAACACTGTAGAATTTTATGAACTCTGCTTTTATTTGATAAGTGCAAATTAAAAACAACACTAATTTTAATGTTTTTTATAATACTTATACAAACATAATAATATATGTTAATAGTAACATATTCATACATAAAAGTGAGCATAAAATCTGAAGTAACGTTATTCAGTTATGTTTTATAGATTTTGAAATCAAATTACTATATTATGCATTAAAATACATAATTAAAGAATTTTATTATCATTTCTTCCAAGAGATATTTTAAAATAAGTTTATAAAAAGGTTCAATTTTGAAAACGAAATTGAAAACACTGGTTTTAAATGATTACGTCACGATAATACAGTAGTATCTTATTACTTATCCGCCCTGGAATAAGTTCAATTTGATCATATTCTGTTACACGGATTTTATTTGTTTGTTGAGAATACGACTTTTACTTGGAAAAATATTCATGTGCGACAAAAGGTTAACACTGAATTATTCATGGACAATTGAAAAAATTCGATTTTGAACAAAATTAAACCTGAAACAGTTTTGGAAAGATCATTGTTTGGTTCATTGCACGTCTCGCATTGTCAAAGCCTGACATGAAGTTACCTATATGACATAAAACTTCGACTGAGGAAATTTATGACCGGAAATAATGAGTGAAAGGTGTTTATATGGAGGGGGATGTTGCTTTAGTGGATGATATTGTTTCTCCGGGGAAACCCATGGGCTCGGATGAATGATGGTGATGTAGAGGAGTTACTGAAGGGACACAAGGAAAAGTTGATCATTGAAGAACTGTAGGAACTTCAGAAAAAGGAACACAAGGATAAGATAAATATACTCCCTTTAGACTCGTAAGAAAAGAAAATAGAAACTCAGTTCATTAATCAAGGAAGACCTTAGTAAATGGTTGGTATCAAAATTTTTTGTTAGATGTATTACTCTAACAAAACTCAAACAAGCCGAAATACAATGTTACATTTTAGAATTAACTTAAACATAAGAAGATAATTTAGATATAGTTTAAAAGTAAGGATCAAACCTGATGATCATCAATCAAGTTGAAGTAGGGGAAAGAGGCAGGAAAATAAAAATATATAATTAAATACAAATTTTCCTTTCTTTAATTTAAATGTTTTTGTATGTATGCATTCTATAATAACAGCATTCTATTTATTTTTAAATAATTTTATATGTTCTCAACAGTTTATATATCAATAGTAATAAACTCTTTTTTCTGGGTGTGGTTGAATCTTTTTCTTTTTATTTCTCATGAAAAATTAATTTGATAAACTTTCTATTTGGTATAAGCCCAAGAATCTGGAACAGATTAATACATAAACCGAAGTATCCCAGTAAAACTAAATTTAATGCAACAATTTTTCAGATAATTCAAATTTTAACTAGACACATAATCCGTCGCTTTAAAAAACAATTTGGGCTCATAATATATCACTTAACTATTTTAAAAATAAAACTATCGTAAAATCGGGCGTATAACACGCACTTTTAACGCAAAAAGTAAGATCGAAATTTACGGTGTGCGTTGTACTCCTGTTACTAAAATGAAAGCTTTAAAAATAATAAAAAAGAGATGTGCATAAAAAAGTTATTCATTTATATACGTGTACATATTGTTTCATTAAAAGAAACTATATTCCTTATGAACTTAAAGGATTGTAGTTGTAGAACTATACTGTTTTTTCAAAAGCTTTGGATAATACTTCAAATAAATAAATTAAAAATATAATAACATTGCACATATACATTTCAGGTTTCTTCGTAAAAAGGGTTCGCGTTATCCGGCGACTATACCTATATATATTAAAATAATAATAAGACCTTGAAAGTATAGGTACGTGTTATACATCGGATTTTACAGTAACTATTTTTACAATGATTTCATATGCAAAATAAATGTACTGAGATTTAATGTTTTAAGTAATGAGAAAAATTAATAGATATTACTCATTAAAAATAACTTCATACGGAAAAAATTAAAACTGATTAATTTAGTATTTATAACATTTAGAAACAAAGAAGAATATAATTTTTTGTTTTTTTGAGGTTGGGAAATTTAAAAACATTGTATACTTAGAAAAAAAACAACTTTTCGGATATATTATTTTACAAGAATTATTTACTTCATTTTATATATTGATTCTTAATAAGAAATAATTTAAGATTCTATATCAACCTTCTTCATCTGTTGTAATGGTAATTACTTCTCCAAACGAGCTTCTTCCAATGACATTTTCTGCTTGTAGCTTAAAATGGTAAGTAGTCATTGGTAATAAACCAGATATAGATACAGAAGTATTGGAACCTGGTATTTCAATCTTCTTAGAATCTGATGACCAAGAATCACCTAAAAATTAAAATATTAATAACTTTCATTTGATATGTTTACAAAATTGGTAAACACAAAATTAAAGTATAAACAATAATAAATAGAAACACTTCAAAAAATTTGCATTTATTTGAATTCGAAAAAAAATATGTATTTAGCAAAAATACATACAATATTCACACTTCTTTTCAGATATTCTGTTTATTAATACTCTAAACCTCTTATTAGTTTTTCAAATGCAGCACTTGTGTGAAATTGGGATTCACGTAAAAACCTATTTTATTCCGTATTATATAACTCAGAATTTTACTACACTGTAATATCTTTAAAGTGCTACTGTTCGTCTCTATCTAAGATGAAAAAAAAATTATTTCGGGAGAAAGAGAGAGTGAGAGAGGGGGCGATTAAAATATTTTATTTTAAAAATATTATATTATTATTATTTTAGCTGAGTTGGATGTACCAGCTCTCCTTCAGACTACAAAAAAGTTTTCGTGTTGTATCCTGCGTGGCATTCAGTGGTATATTACTATAAGTTTAGATGCATATTAAATAATATTTTAAAAAGTATATATTATTATTATGGCTTATTGCTTGTTGAAAATTATTAAAGCACATTTTTTTATATAATGGGAACATGTTAAAAACTTTATATTTAACATATTCATGTAGAAAAAAATTTTGAATACCAATATAACCAATACTTCACATTTATTTAATACTTAGCTTTAAATCTAATTATTTATTGTTACAAAAATGTGTTAAAGAAAGATGTGTTTCTATTCAAATGACAAGCACAGCTATACAAAAGAAGAAAACAATGTATAATTTAGCTTTTAGAACTTTAAGCCTTAACAAAAGGATGTAATTAAAATGAATGCTAACTACACAAATATGTTCACAGCAAATAAAACTCAATTTTCTCATTGTTCAGAAATCTAATGAAGTAAAACGGTTTTAATTAACTGAACGGCTTCCTTTGATTGTTTTAAATGAAACAGAATAAATATAATGACATTTTATCTTCGGATTATTTTGTTATGCAAGTCAGGTAGAATGAAAAATTCCTTCTATAACATTATTTTCAATTATGAATTTATTTCAATTATTATGTGTATGTTATCATTCAACTCTTATATTTTCTATAAAGTATTCAGAACACAATCGTGATTAATAATACCATCTGAAACCAAATTAACAACACATTTGTGTACAGTAAAACCTGTTTTTGTACGGGAGATAAGGGCCGCATAAAAATAAACCGCACAAAAAGTATTTGAAAATTTCACACACACATTAATTCTTACATACAGCAAACAACAGAATTTTTTTATGCGGTGGAGAGGGACCGCATAAGAATGCCGCACTTAAAAAATTCACCAATTATTTACAAAATTTATGAGAAAATACTTCCATAACAAAATAAATAATTAAACTACACATGGAAACATTTTTAAAACATTTAGTTTCTCATTGTGTACATGGAGAAGTTTTCAAAATGCACATACATAATTGCTAATACATACATGCAAACATAATTTCACATATATACACTGCTACTCATTATATAATCCAAAGTGCTCATCTTACCTGCAATGAATAAGTTCAAAATCACTTCGGTTACTTGAGGATACAATTTCAATTGATTTATTCCTTGGCACCATAAAGTAAGAGATAAGTTTTTGCGATAAGGTTGGTTGGTGGTAAATGTCACGATGCATGATTTAAGCTCTTTTGTGGAAATTTTATACTCCTTTCGGAATTGGTATCTATTTTAAGAAAATTATTTTCCAATTTGTTAGAAAGCTGTAACCCAGCATATATTTTATCCGCTGCTCAAAGAATCCACATTTTCTTGTATGTCTTCCTAATCTATCAAATTATTGATAATGTCACTGTCATTGAAAGTTTTTTTCAAACAAGCGTGGACTATTGGCGCGTAGAGAGAATGCAACTGAAGCGCATTGTCGGGCACTGTTTATAAGTACTGAATAGAGCGTCTTGAAGTGTATATATAAACATTGCAGTGGCCTAACGTACACTTCCGCAACCCCATCTCGCGGGAGGTAAGGCCCGACTAAAGCCAAGTAGGTATTTACCTAATTTATAAAATATTAAAAGCAAAACCTGACTTTGTAAGGGGGGGAGAGGCTAACATTCTCCCACCTCTGGTACATTGATGGAAAACATTACAGTAGCGCCAAAGCCGTTGAAATTTATATATCCGCATAAAAAAAGATCTTAATGAATAAAAAGATAAATCGCATAAAAAAGGACCGCATAAAAACAGGTTCTACTGTATTTATGTATTGTAGTAAGAACTTGTTATTTGTTTGATTCTTTTGAACTATGTATGAAATAAATTATCTTTCAGGGACTAAACTGAAACGCTAAAAAATTTCATAGTTGTCAATACTGTAAGTGCTAAACATTCTATTGAAATATTTTTTTAAAAATATATATTTCATTTTTTTAAAATTACCACACATGAAATAGTTGCCTTAAATGCTTTTGTTAAATTTTGTTGTTTACTTAACACAATGCTTTTGCTATACTTTTATAAAAGTTTTTGCTTAACTGATTGCGAAATTGTAATCTATTAGTGATTTTAATATTTCACACCATAAAAAGACAGTTGTTATATCAATTTTGTGACTGTAAGAAGGAAAAAAAACATATCCAAAGTGATACTATATTTATAATATGCATTCTAAACTTTACATTTTATATGAAGACAGCTTAGAAAAAACACATTTCTGATTGAAAAAAAAACACTTTACTGCACATTAAGATGTTTTTACTTTTATAATACTGAAGCAAGAAATCACGTTTTGTAGTTTTTATAATATTTGTTTTAATTTATAACAGAAGTATAATCAAAGTATTACTAATCAGTTGTTTATGGAATTTTAGAATTTCATAAGATATTTTACATATTTTTGGCTAGCTCTAAATAGTTCTGGTAATTTAAATTTTACCAGTACATTACTTAAATAAATAATTTTTTTCATACATCATCATAACATTCTAGATCGATGGAAAGGGAAACAAAATTTAAAACTATTACTTTAAATGAACGCGGGGTCACACATACTCTCTTATATAGTATGCTAAGTATGCTAAATTGTAACACCAACAACATAAAACTCACAGAAAAGTATCTCACTTCTAAAAATAAATATTCTCTTATAAAACGTAGATTTAAATCTTTTTCATTCCTTAAATCATGCATTCTCTATGCAAGCCGTTCACTTACTTTATGGTGTGTATTACATAAAATGCTTAAGAACTTTCCCCTTCTAAAATATATTTATTACAAGTATGTTTAGTTTTCTCTTGTCGAAATAAAATTTTTTGAATAAATTTTCGTTTTACATCAGTTGCAAATTCTTTCTGAAGTTTTACATGCGATACTAAAATATGTCAAAGTAAGTTTTTGCTACGACAAATTTTATTTATTTTTCCACGTATAAATATACTCATAAAATCAAAATTATGAATGACCACTAAATTATAAATGATATTCAATTTTTGAAAAGAAGTGCTGACTAATTTTTGAAGCTTTTCAGTAACCTCAACAGTAACGTCTAGGCAAGTTATATATTTTTTAATATTGAAAACAGATCATTTTTATAAATTAATACAGGATTTCTCAAATTTCGGAATAAATTTTGCTAACGAGCTTGGTTTTTGCTTTACCGGATATCAACATTAGCGAGATAAAGCAAAATCATTTTTAAATAAAGGAGCTTTTAGTTAGTTAAATTTTTACAATGAAATGAATATTAATTTCATGAAATAAGGATTCATTTAAAGATTTAATTATTTTACTAACCACACACACAGTGCAATTTGGATTCATGTAAAGAAATTTAAATCTTATATAATATCAGTCTCACTCTCAATAGAATGTAAACTGCGGAGAATAATTTCTATGCAAGTAGTCTAGAATTATAATGTCTATAATTGTATTTCCCTTTGAGTAAGTTTTTAGGATGATGTATATTGGTAATAATATCAATGTGTATACCACTTATTTTTAAGAAACTTGTAAAATTTTGAAAAATGTTTTTAAAAGAGATCCTTTTTATGCATTCTTAACACGAAGTTGCTGTTGAAGATTCAAAACCTAGAAGGAGAAAAAATAAGAAAACTTTACTTATTAAATGTTTACAACGATGTAAGAAGAAAGCACGATCAAATTTGAAGCAGTTGGGGGATATACAGGGGTCGAAATTAGTACAAAAGGCTTTAACCCGGTTTACATCTATTTGAATTAGCCTTGGATAACAGATATGGGCAAGTCCTTCACCCTGTTTAAAGTGGGCTGGAGCCAGATGGAGTACAAATCCTCCCTGGAGACCAAATACACCACTCTAAACACTTTTTGAGTAATCTCTGTCATATCTGAGAGAAAAAGGGGTCAAACTTTATGAATTTTAAGAGCTGGAAAACAATGTCCACTCAGTCTTTTATTCCTTACATATGTAGCTGTTTTCAACGGATGAAAGATCTGAAGATCATGATGGTCAAAGCCACATTCGAACGTCTTAGGTTTCGAGGAAAATTAGAACACAACAAAGAATTGGTGGTGTTGCGTTGTCTTGTTGAAAGATGACGTCTTCGATATAGTACACAGTCACTGGCCTTAAGATTTGAGCAATGTAACGCAGACTGTGTACATTGCCGAATATGTGAACAAGAAGTGTTCGTGTCGTGTACCCAAAAACTTCACATATCTTCGCACCGAGTGTGGGCCTGTATGCCAATATCGAATGCAAGAAGTATTCCGCATTTTCCTCGGTGCCTCCAGACAAGGATACGTTCATCATGATACTTCGCGCAGAACGGCAGTCGTATGAAAAAAAAGATTCGGATCCACTTTTTTCATGGGATGCGCCACTATCACTGCATTATTAAGGAAATCCACAATAAGGTCACCATCTAGACTGTCCGCGCTGTTCAAAACATCGTCCCACTATCCGTGTGGATGCTTGTCATTCTGCAAAAGCCAACTTCCGGACTCAAGGTCCATGATGTGGCTGTACTTTCCTACAAGAACAACTTGACAACATGTACGTCCTCTCAAGCATTAATGGCGAGAAAACATTGGGTTCTTGAAAAAGGTTCAGTAGACCCTACTGAACTGACCAATTTAAGTAATTCGCATGGCATTCTTTGGGTTCAGACCAGTGTGATAAGCAATATCGCTGAACGACTAACCGGACTTTCGAAAGGTTACAGTATTACCACTATCGAATTCCGATACGTGCTAGCATCCATTTACTCTTCATTTACGAGGTATTATATGACCTCATGAACAACCATGAATCATATGCGATTTCCGAAAAAGAGATCCACTGTGTAACTTTCCTTTTGAAAGAAGTTTGAGCAGCCATCTATCCCTCCTGCCACGTTCAATTGTACTTAAATGCAAATCGTTCACATGACTTACTTGTTTATTTCTTTCATGTAGATTTGACGTTTATGTCGTCACTCCTTCATAGTGTTCCAGTATTAATTGGTCAATATTATAATATCATAATTAAATATATACTTAACTAATACATAAATGTAAGAATTATACATATGAAAAAATCCCTTAAGAGAAAATACAGTAATCACTGTTTTTTACGAAAGTTATATTCTTTAATGATTCTAAAACCGTCGAATATATACTCTTAATGGTACGAGACGGCAGAAATTTGGGGAACGAAAAAAAAAATCTCGAATACAATAAAACTATTTCCGATAAAATTACTTATTTATCTAGAAAAGTGCATAGATTTTTCAGTCATCATCAAAGGTATACAAAAATTCAAGTACTATTCAACGGTAATTCTATACAACGGTATAAAATACAGTCACGTCGAAGGTTGTGGAAAGCTGTTAATATACATATAAAATTCTAAAAGTTTACATTTTAAACTGAAAAAAATAAAACCATAATCCTAAATAGCTTTTGATAAATTGTTTGAATTTTATCGACAACACAGCAAAATCAATACTTAAAAAGGAATAGGCATATCAAAATTCGAAACCGCAATATCTTTAACATTTTAAAATGGCTTCTCAGCACTTTCGAATCACGTCCCCGTACTTCCGTGCGGCAGTCTAATCCTATAGAAATAAGTTGCTTCAATTGGAACGGTGACTTACCAGAAGCGGTCTTCCAATATAAGACGTACTTCGTGACCGGACTGTTGCCTGTGTAAGGAACGCTCCAGCTCAACACCACCCCACGACTACTCACATCTGTTGCTAGGATTTCGGAGGGCGGATCGGGCACTTCTGAAATAAGACGGAGAAAAAGAAAAGTTCAGGAATATTGAATCTCTGAAGTCGTGACAGAAATATGAAGAATCTTGGTTTCTTTGAAATTTAAGTTCCTTTTTTATTCCGGTGACTCTATTAAATGCTGCTTCCAAAGATCAAGATAAAATGATTGTTAAATGTTAGCGGTGTTTTGTTAAGTAATAATTGTGGTAGCAATATTTTGTGTTATTAGTTAATAATTCCTGTAATCTCATGTGGTTTTTGAAATCTGTTTATTTACCCCGGGGAAGTCGCGCCCACGATTCTAACGTTAATGGTCGTCCCGGGTGACTGAGACACCCCAATCCTCTTTTTTTTCATAATTATTTTTGTTATACATGATAAAAATCGTTATTTCAGTAAATACTTTAACTTAGAGAAAGTACACTTGCCTACTTTTAAGGACTTTTCAATCTTTCTTTGATATATATATATATATATATATAATTTGAGAAAATAAAAAAAGATGCGTGTGTTTATCAGTGTGCACACGCGGTAGAAGTTCGCTTCTTTGGCTTTTATGTATTGTTGTGGTTGTCTTGTATGACAAAATGCAGAAGTGCACTTGTCATAATTGAGGATTGCCAGAGCCCTGAGAGGTTGGACTTCTGCTCATTTTAGTCGCCTTTACGACACGCATGAGCTTACGTTGAGATTATTCTATTCCGGTCACCACACGGAAGACTACAATGATATCTTTTTAATATCCGATACTGATTATGGGTTAATTTTGGCAAGATTGTATTTGGTGTTCTTGGCGAACTTTGTCCGAAGAATCTGTTAGGCTTAACGTATGACTCCTACAATTAGGCTTAATGCAGCTGCATTCAAAGAAAAATTTTGAAACTTAAAGTATTTTGCACTTTTGAATTTCTTTTAAAGTCTGCAGCGTAAAATATATGCTAAGAGATGATCACTGGAAGGATGATTACTGGATAGACAAACATATAACATTTTATAATAGCTCATTATAATTTCAATCATTTTAAATGTAAAGAAAATATGCCCCTGAGTACTAGTAGAGTTTTTGAATGGTTAGCGATATAATTACGTTGTATTATCTTGTGATAACGTACTCCGTCATAAAATTTTATGGGTTTTCTGACAGTACAACCACTCATTGAGAAATACATCACTTTTTGTATATGATTTCGGTTGTGACCATTT
Organism: Trichonephila inaurata madagascariensis; assembly: GCA_019973955.1. Taxonomy (NCBI): domain Eukaryota; kingdom Metazoa; phylum Arthropoda; class Arachnida; order Araneae; family Nephilidae; genus Trichonephila; species Trichonephila inaurata. The sequence continues at coordinate 23,323 of BMAV01018839.1, forward strand.
TAATGGACTACCTAAACTTGAGATTTTATTATTTTGAAAGGAAAAGATAGAGAAAATCTTCTTAATATGAACTAGCATGTGAAACCATCAATTATAAATTATATGCAGCATACTTTGTGTGAGATATTTTAGATCGTCAAATGTAACCATCTACGATATTAAAAGAATTGAAGTTGTTGCCGCTTATATGTATTGAATTGTTTATAATTAAGTTTTATTTTAAAGTAATATTATATATAATTAACAAATTTATTATTATCATTATTATTTCAAACTGCATTTAAAAAACGTGGGGAAAATTCGGAACTTCATACACACATTTCTACCTTACGTTCGTCGCGTAACTGTAACTGGTAACGCTTAACGGGTAACGCGTAACGAAAATTTTTCCCTACCGTGCCATAAGAAGTTAACTTCAAAAATTCAATCTAACTGAACTAAAATGTTTCAAAAGTGCGTGAGTTTAATAAAGGACACAATTACAAACACTTTTGATAATATTACATAAATGATAGTTACAGGCAAAACTGTTGTATTTTGTTGAAGGTTATTGTAGTTTTATTGTCTTTTGATGATTGAAAAATAGAATATTGAATTGTTTTATACTTGTGTCTTTTTGAAAGGACCCAGTGTGTCTTGAGGTACACTTGTAGCTTTATATCTTTCTTGATGGAGTTTCTTAGGTAGCATTTGAAAAGTTTTCTCTCAACTCAAACTTTTCATGTTCATCGTTTTTCTCAAATTTACTTTCGCTTTCAGGATTAATATAATTTATTTTATCAGGTTCTCATCTTTCTCTTGATCTCTTTCAAAATCATTCAATAGAGATCGCATACACGCATTTTTTAAAAATATTGTTCATTTACATTTATATATAAGTCCTAATTAGTCCTACAACACTACAATAAAAACCACTAAGTCATTAACAGGGGGGGATTTAAAGAACTATAGAAAATATTTTGGAACAAAATTGGTCACGCGGGGACCTAAGCCATTCCAAATACCTCAAGATTGTAAAAAAACGTTTGCCACTGCCCTTCCTAGATTTTGCAAGTATTTGTGTGTTATAAGTATATGAAATAGAATAGAGTTTATAACATATGAGTTAGGCTGATGTTACAAAGGTTATTCACCATTTCAAAAAGCAGAGTAATAGACACGGTCTGGAAGCTTATTATAGAAATTCACTGCTCTGAGAACTTAATTCAACGCTTTAAATAAAGTAAGGTGAAGAAAGCTACCATCTTTATTGCTTATTTTTAAAGTTTTAGAAGATTAAATATAAATTTACATATAGTAAAGAGAGCAAGGTAAAATTCCTTAAAAATGTATGAAAGTAGATATATTAATGACTTTTTAATTTTAATATTTATTAAGTGTTGAGAAGTATCACATTTTAATAAACGTAAGTTGATTATATTTTTTCAACATACACAAATTGTGAGGAAGGGTATTCTTGATTCTATACATTTTCACATTGGTAAATTCTAATGATATTTACACTTGAATTAATTACTACGATAATAAAGAAAATCACGAATTTTGTAGCACCGATAATACTTAAATATGTATCTAAAGTAAAAAAAAAAGTCGATAGAAATTAGTTTATAATATATTGTCTGAAATCATTGATAGCTTATAATCTATTATTTTACATGATTGTTTTCTTTGAGAACTGAATAGACATTTTCTGTTTGACATACACAAGAAATTTAAATCTTTCAACTTCTTAGGTTATTTTAAAAGGGAAAGAAATGTAGCATAAATCCTTCAAAGTCAGTATTAGAAACCCAGCTTCCGAATAGCTCAAAAACTTACAACCACACTGAAGAATGTCTGAATGCTTATATTCATTTCACAGCAAATTCTTCCTCCAGGGTGTGGAACAGGTCAACGATCACTTGCCGTAAACAAGTTTCTTTCCCCGCTCTTTTTACAAATAATAAAAAATTGACCCAGAAATTATGACCAGTGCATATAGTGTACAACAGAGCCAATAAATGGAAAAAAATATGCCAGTTTAGTATAAGGTTAATAGAGATAAAACAGTCGCTATTGGTGTCTGACGTTTACTATGAAGGAATTTCAATGGAAAATATCCTCTACACGTTCTACCAGCTAAGAAACATTTCTTCCACATGATAATACGTTTGAAAATTACAGGATTAGTTTTTTTTCAATTCAGTTTATACAGGGGTTTTAAATTTTGGGTCAATTTTGGAAGAAACAAGTAATATTAAAAAAAATAATAATAAGTCAATTCCTACTTAGATCAACAAAGAAAAATTTTATTTAAGCTACTTTTTATTAAATAGTTACAATTAATATAAATATGCATATACATAGGACAGAATTACAACACCAAGTGGTCATTAATTTTTATTAATTATCATTAAAGCATCGTATTGTCATCCAAAACAATCGTGTATATAAATTTCTCAATTCAACTGAATACTTAAACACGAGAGAGAAAAAAACCTTTTCAAGTTTTGACACAAGTCGCTCAAAATGATGCCAACGTGGTTGTATTTGTAATTCTTTAAATAATTAGTTTTAATCAATTAAAATTTTTATGAATTATTATTATATTATTGTATTGTCATCCAAAATAATCCTGTATATAAAATTTCAGCTCAATTGAGCGCTTTAAAATGTATTTTATTAACGATTGAAAATTCCACCAAGATAAATAAATAAATATATAGATATATAAATAAATAAATATATAGAGATTGTGAGCTAATAATAGGAATTGAATAAATAGACAAATATATAGAGATCGTGAGCTAATAGTAGGAATTGAATAAATTCAAAGATATTTTGCCATACCTCAAGTTCTGTGCTTAAACATACCTATTATACTATTGAAAAATACTGCGTTACTTACAAAAATGAAGATTTTTCTTTGTTTTTCTTACATTTTTTCAACTAATAATTAAATAAAGCAAATGTTTTTTATATCATTTTGTACGCAATTTCATGTAGATTTTAGATCAATTTACGAATATTAAATATGTTTACAAACTCGGAAGTTATTCATCAAAAACCGCGACTAAAGAAACACAAGTAGTCTGTAGGATTGAGATGAATTACAATTAACCAATTAAATAAAATCTTGTGTTGGCGAATCAACTTTCCCGGATTTTTTACGGAAATTTAATGCGATGTTTTGTATTTCGGTAAATCGTTTGGGTCATTAGCTCCAAATACAGTTTAAATTCTAAATAATATATAAAAAAAAATTAAGTCAATTCCTATAATTATCATTAAAGTATCGTATTGTCCTTTTAATTTCAGTCCAACTGAATGCTTTAACACGTGAGAAAAAACCTTTTCACAAGTTTTGACGCAAGTCGCCAAAAGGGTCGCTAAGTCGCCAACGTGGCTGTATTTGTAATTCTTTAAATAATTAGTTTTAATCTATTAATTTTTATTAATTATAATTAAATTATTGTATTGTCATCCAAAATGATCCTGTATATAAAATTTCAGCTCAATTCAGTGCTTTAAAATATATTTTATTAACGATTGAAAATTCCACCAACATAAATAAGTATAAATATACAAATATATAAATAAATAAATATATATAGACAGTACGAGATAATAGTAGGAATTGAAAAACGCACTTATGACTCATGACTTATACACGAATCGGCTTACATTCGGAAATATATGGTAATTATTTTATATAAATTCAACAGTATGCATTTTTCTGTGTATTTTCTGAACCTTTTAAATATTCTATATGGTGCTTAGCTGCTGAGTTTTTTATAAATATGGAACTTCCTCTCTATATTGATATTTGCATTGAATAGTACTGCAAGTTGTCTTTTAGATTAAGCTGTGATAGTTAGATTATATTCTGTTTGTAATTATTACATGTCTCTTGATTCCAAGCAATGACGCAACTTAACAACATCAAACTTATTTATTTGTTTATCGAACATTTAAGAACAATAATGTCTTCATAATATTTAAATATAAATATTTTTAATAGCACATTTATGTAAAGTAGATGATTTTGTAAGATTATACACACACACAAGCAGTGCGCACCATGAATAATTACAAAGTATTTTATAAAATTATGATTTTAAATATAATACTTGACCATATTTTGCATACCATCTGACAAATTCAATGTAACCTCTGATTAATTGTCGAAGTTTTCTGACCATAGCATTTGTGCAATCACTGGCATGAAGAGTTATATTTCGTGATGAATGCTTCCACAGAAGCCTTTTCAAAACGGTGAAATTGAATATTTAAAGCTTTTACCGCGTGTTTTACAACTGAATGGAATAGATGCAATATTTGGAAACAGCTCTTTTATGTACACTGACTTTCTCTGACATTTGACGAAAAATATTGATTTGTATATTTTGCATTCACATGCTTCAGGGCTATTGTAGTGGTTATAAGAATAGAAATTAATGCTTTGACTTCATTATTCCTAGAAAATGTTCACCCAAAATCTATTTTGCTCAAATTGAATCAATTTTATTCAAACAGCTGACATCATTTCCTGGAAATGCAAAGAAACATTGGTCATTTCTAATGGGTAATGACTATGCAATATTTCTCTACAATCAAAATGGATTTTAGCTTTATCATTTCAATGCGAAAATGAAATGTATTTAGAAAAATGGTAATGGAATTTCAATGTACAAATATTTGACAACTCTCAATTTTGCTCAGGTTAAACATGAATAGAAAACATGTTTCGACAAATATCATCAATTAATCTTTTTAACGTACGGATTTAAAAAAACCCGTAAAAATTAGTAGTTGAAGGAAGAAAAAGTTCTTATTTTAGTTACATTAAATAACAGTATAAAACAGAGAGTAAAATATTACAAATGCATTTTCTGTAATAACTGTATCTATTTCATAAGAGATATATATTGATTCAGCATTAAAAAAACTTTCCATAAAATGTGAACATTTTATTTAGAGTTACTTTTAGTATTCAGTTTTGTATTTTCCCAGTTTGCATTTTATTCCTCATCCTTCTTGTTCTGGATTGTTAATATTGTTTCTGTATTCCATTTTGGTCGTTTATTGAGTTAAATTTCATGTTTTTCCCTAAAAGGGAATATTTCGAAAATTCCCTCAATTCTTTTTTTGAAATTCTGCGATCGCATCTCCTGTATCCATACACAAAATTTCATTGCATTCCGTTCACCCATTTGTGCTGTAGGATGCCGCTTATAGGGGAAATTTAATTATAACCACCTGGTATTTAAAAAATAGATTCTACACCGTATATGTGTAATACGATAGCTTATGGAATCATTACTAACAAGGAGAGGGCACGACTAAGGAAATTCATTTGGGGTCGAGACTTGGTGTAATAGTAGTACTCATTTAGAGTGTTCAACCCTCAATGTAATTCCGCCGAATGGCCAGTCAATTCGGAGAAAAAAGCCTTCGAAATTCATGCTTAGCTTTTATACAATTAAATTTCAATTTCCTCCAACGATTTCGTAGCTTGGTTGATATATCGTCTGCATACTATGCGCGAGGTCTGGGTTCGATTCATCAGTCAATTTTTTTTTCATTTCATTTAATTATATTTAAAATTAAATAAACTTATTTATGAAGGTTTATTAAATATTAAATGCTATTTTATGTAATTATTTTGTATTTTATAAAGTAAAAACAATTAAATAAATTTATTATTTAAAATTATTATTAATAAAAATATTTAAAATAATTATTATTTAAAATTATTTAAAATAGTTATTATTTAAATTATTTAAAATAATTATTATTTAAAATTATTTAAAATAATTATTTAAAATTATTTAAAATAACTATTATTTAAAATTATTTAAAATAATTATTATTTAAAATTATTTAAAATAGTTATTATTTAAAATTATTCAAAATAATAATTATTTTAAATTATTTAAAATAATTTTTAATTAAAATAATTAATAATTAAAATAAATAATTAATAATTAGTATTAATAAAAATTATTCTTAATAAGAATTATTATTAAAATTATTAAATTATTATTAAAATTATTATAAATTCATTATTTTTTATTGAAATAATTATTAATTTTTTAAAAAATTATTTAAATAAACTTTTTAAAAAGGACTTATTAAATGTTTTATAAAATTATAAAATAATTAAATTAATAATATATAAAAAAAGATATATTTTATTATAATATTAATTGTAAAATAATTAATTTAATAATACATTGAAGAAAGTCTGATTTCTGCTATAAAACCTATATTTAAAAACGAAAAAGTTTGGAAAAAGGTATTGCATGCCAAAAAATTTTAAGTGAAGAAATTTAAATGTTTCGTATAATTTAACTAACTTAAAAATTTGAAAAGAAAATCTTAAGTCATTTATTATAAGTAAAAAAAAATTCGTGAGGTTCTAATAAATTTATTTGATTGCTCTCACGCCGACGACTGTGGCAATTATGAAGAAAATGTTATGTTACAGTTCCAGCTTGAATATCTAACTCCAACGATTAACTGACACCCACTAAACTGAATTTGAAATTAGGCCGTATCCTCATGCTATTAAGGAATTTATGCATTGCTGATGGATTGTGTAATGGCACAAGATTAGCAGTGAAAAATATTAAGAATATACTGCAGCGGCAAATTTTATTAGGAGGTAAGAAAGGCGAAATTATATGTATATCAAAGATCACATTGCCACTAAAGGGAACGGATATGATTTTTGTCCCCTGAAAACGTAAAAATTACCTGGGGGGTTGGTATTTACCTGGGGAATTAAAATTAAGGGTCAGTTTGAAAATGTGGGTTTGTGTAACATCGCAGGAAACAATATTTATTCATGAACAATTATTTGCGCCTCTGTCAAGGTACAGAAGCAAAGTCAAACAAAAATTTAGTGTATAATTTAGAGGAAAATATTATTAGGAAATTTTTTTTTAAAGAGATACTAAATTGAAGTACAAATTAAATTACAGAAAAAGAGACATGAAATTTATTATTTTTAAACAAAATTATTTAAAAAAAAAGAACTGCATAAAACATGTAAGTTACATTTTTTAAAATTTTGGGAAAATGAAAACAGTTTGTATAATTTGTACAATGTAGGGGTTGGTCCCCCCCTTCAGGGGTTTTTAATTACCCTCCCCCCCCAGCATTAAACTTTTTACTTATGTGCTAATATATACCTTATTTAAATAATTGAAAATGTTTTAAAAATATTTCTCACATTACTTTACTATTCTTTTCAAATTTCAAATTTTTTTCCCGGGAATCTAATTAAGTGCCAAAAAATAAGGACCCATCTAATTTTTTTGCCCCCTTTTTAAAAAAATTAATTTTTAATTTTTAATTAAAGCTTTTCTTTCAAAAAAGCCAATCTTTATATAAAGGGAAAACTTGCTTATCTATCTTATATATATCAAGCTAAATGCTTTTTTTAGAAGTGATAAAAGAGGAAAAACTGCCTGCAGATTTCTTGGTTACTAATAATAAATCTTTGATAACTGGAAAAACGAAGTATTGAATGATTGCGTGGGATACTAAGTATAAATATATTTGAAATATGCCTTCATGTCGATATTACAACGATTTGGATATTTCAAAAAAACATCCAATTTTCTAGAAAGCATTTCTTTTTATTTATAAAGCGATATATTATCCATTTCAAAATATTACCCGTACCTCATTTCCAAACCTTTTTCGGAAAGAAGAAAAGTTCAGCATAAGGTTTTTAAGTGTTGAGTCAACATTGAATACGCCATACAATTTTCTTTCAAAAGATTCCTTCTTTCCCAGAATTCATTGCGAAGGATCGGATGAAAAATATAAACGAAGAAAGGTATTAGATGTTGAAATATTTAATATTTTTATTACCTTTGGAAAGACATGGAGGTGATAGAGTAAAACAAGTAGATAAAGTTGGAGAATTATACTTTAAATGCACTCAGCAAAAATTAATGCACAAAAATTAATATCTGGAAATAGCTATTGATTTTCTAGTCTATTTGAACATTGCTTTTTCAATTTAGAAAGTAGTTAGGAAATGTAATTGATAAGTAAATGTTGGATTAAGAAATCACTTATATTTCGCCTTGAGGAAAGTACTTGAAAGCAATAACAGCTTCTATATTTGAATTAAATGTTGTTTTTGTCTTTTTTTTTTTTTTATTTTTCAGTCTACTTTTTCGTTTTGAGATAAATCGTCTGCAAGGTAAATATTGAAAGAGAAAGCCTGTATTTATATAACTTTCATTTCAAATTCAAAATTATTAAAGATAATCTACTCAAAACTTTTTCTGCTGAAATCAAAGTTTGAAAATATTAATTTTTTTTTATTTTTATGAGAGCATATTAAATTAAAATATATAATAGTTTTTTTTATTAATGTCTGGTTGCAAAATTTAAAGTTCTTTGTATTCTTTTTTTAAAATTATATCAAGCATTTTTATGCTGCTAATAACTTAGCATATAAATGTAAAAATATAAAATTTTAAATATGTAATAATTCAATGCCACAGAAAAATTAAATTTTAATTTTAATTCCCAACCGTCAACGGAATAAAGCTTTGATACCTGATAAAATGGAACTATGAGTAATTTGCAAGAAAGAAGTGAAACTAAAAATAAATATATGTAAAAATTTCAGACATTATTTTAGGCATTTTTGTACGAAGGTTATCTTTTTTCAGGTTGTTGCAGTCATGGAAAGGATGAGGAGGATTTTAAAATTTAAACACCCCCACATTTTTGCGGAACAAACAAACAAAGCGGCGACATAAAAAGTACTGCACAAATACAAATAGACAAGCACGCGAACATTCAGGACTCACAAGATCATATTCTTTTCTCTTCTCTTCAACTTTTTATAGTTTTTGTCAACCCCGCTACTCTTTCCTTTTTTTAAAAAAATATTACCCTTTCTGTTTTTGGGGATGGGGGGTTTATTTTCCCGTTAGGCGGAAAAAAAAATAATAATTAAAATTCCCATTTCTTGGAGGGTACAAGACCATTATGAATTAAAAAACCCCGAAAAAAAATTTAAAAGGGGGTTACAAAACATCTGAAAATTCAATCAAAGGAAAAACTACAATTTTGGGTTTTTTGAAAACATTCAAATTTCAAAGAAAACATTTATTTTATTTTTAAAATGATGCAAATTGATCACTTCAGAATAAAACTCATACATGTAGCACAATATTTCATAATTTTAACATTATTTGAAAGAAATATTAAATACGCTTAAATATATTACATAAAACAATGAAAAAAGGTCTTTTTTAATTTTAACATTGTTCACTTTTTTCAAAATTTTTTATTGAAATTTCTAGATCAATGTGTTTTGGTTGGGTGGTTTTTTTTAAATTCAAATTGTATTTTCGGTATTAATCAAGTTTTATTTTCATTATTATTCAAACTGCATTTTTATTATTAATGGGCTTGATATATTCATTTATATTCTATGTTTTATTTTTATTCAATTCTTATTATTTACAACTTCTATTTTAAATGTATTTTGTGTAAAATATTTAGTTTTACTGTCAAGTCTCTTACCAACGCCATCTACTGTATTTATCTTTCACGCGATGGCAACAAGTTATTTACTTCAACTTGTTTGTGTAATATAATCTGTGTGGAATGTTCAGTTTCTGTACTGTCCCTCACTAGGAGAGGATCTGCCGGCATTGGTCTAAATATTTTTACGCTAAATTAAAATTGATCAGTTTTTATAAAAGCAACAGCCATATTTATTAGTCCCGTGTGACGGACACAATGCATATTTTAAAACTTTTTATGTAGATGAAACTTACATAAATCAATATATACTACTTGAGATTATATTTATTTATAAATTGTAGCTCCTTTATAAGGAAGAATTTATTAGATAACCGTAACTCTCAAGAATGACATTACTTAATACAGACACAAGCAATTAATTAAATTAAAATATACATTTACATAGCTTGAAACAGATTCTAAATATTGGTCACAGGATTAAAAGCAAATAAAAAATCTTTACATGTCACGACATGAGTAAACTTCGTAGCGAATCCTCCTCTTATATTGATTGATGCATTCAGCTGGAAAGGACCCTGCGATTTAGAATATTGAACAACTCAGTCAGTCATGACAAATAACTTTATCTGAGTGCGATCCCATTAAAATTAATAACTTGGAATGAGGCTCACTTAATTTAGAACAGTCATTCGACACGCTTAATTAATATGTATCGATGTTCAACAACCTACGGTTATGACAACAATGTGGAATGAAAGATTACATTTGAGGAGAAACTTAGCAACCTCCGAATGAAAGATTGGGGTAACATTGCTCTCCATAATTTAAATTACTCGCTTGTTTTAAAGAACGTAAGATATGAGAACTAACGGGGAAAATGTTCAGAAATTATATCTACTTCTACAATGTATAAATAAATATCTAATGTTAGATTTAAGTTTTTGGATTTGTTCTTCATTAAATGACAATATATTCTCAACAACGTTATTTACTTTGATTTAGGTTAAATAATAAAAGGAATGAAATTATTACACTTAATATCAACACTTAATTTTTCTTGTTATAAATGTATTTTGATTATTCTAAAAATATATATATATATATAAAATAAACTTCGATAAAAATATTTTATTTTTAAAAATAAATTTTATTTAAATAGTTATTATAATATCCCAACATTTTCTAATTATTAAAATTGATAATTCTTAACAAGGTATATGAGAAATTAGAAGAATTTAACAGTTACAATTATTATTATAACTATTATGCATAATTAATTGCGCATAATAAACGGGTAAAAAACGGCTTATGCAATTTAACGTAAATTTTTAATGAGCGCTACATAAATGAGGATGACCTGAGACATAAATTACATGTAAGTTTCTTTATACTTAAACTAATGATATTTGTTTCCATCAATTTTTCTCGCAAAATAATTTCGTATAATTTACTTTTTATAAATGAAAACTATTTATTATTACATTTTAAGATGTTACATGTGGGTCTATAAAGAAGTACCAAGCTTGCTTGGGAAATTAACACTGAAGGCTTCGCGCCAGTCTGACCGCCTGACCGGAACATCTCCGCTCTGCAACCTCAGGCCAAAGATGCAGTACCGAGATGGGCCCAGTAGGCCTTTGGCCCCTCATGGCTGCTTTCGCTGCAAACACTGAGTTAAGTTAAAATATGACACCTGAATATATATATATATAAAGTTTAATTTGATAATAATTAGACAAAATTAGACAAAAAAAGTAGAATATTAAAGTCAAAAACAATTTTCAGAATTATTTTGAGTGTATTATTTTGTAAAATAATGCTCAATTATTATTCTTTAACCCTTTAACTCAGTGTTTCTCAAACTGTGGGGCGCGCCCCCTGGGGGCGAGATAACCCTTCAAGGGGGGCGCGCACATATCGAAAATGTAAAAGGTTAAAAAATTAATTTACTGGAATATGAAAAACAACAAAAATTTTCTGATATAATAAAAAAAATACAGATTTACATTGATATGATTTATATATATCATCTGGTGAAAAGGTCATCAAATAAAAGATTCTGTACCTTTTGAACGCTCATTAGCTATCTTGGATCCTATAACCAAATTAAAAATATTTTGTTTGCTTTGCTGTAATCCCAATGAGATGAGAGATTTTTATTACGTTTTTAACTTAAAAATATTACTTCTTTGCTGGCTTTCGAACTTACTCTCGGTATGGTTACTTGCATCCTCCTTTTTTTCAGGAAGTTGTAAATTATATAATTCTTGTTGCGCCACAATGTGAAAGAGTTTTGGATACATTGATAAGCATATTGAGCACTTTGAAGGATTAATTGGCCAAGATTTATTTTATGAGGTACTGAAACATATAATACAAAAATCGTTAATTCTGTGTGGGAAAAAACTGTTTATTTGTTACCAATGACCTTGACAGAGAATCCTCTAATATGACAATCTTAATAATAGGAACTAAATGAATTGATAACATATCTCCCCTTTTTGGGAGTGGCAAACGTTTTTAGAATCTTACAGTACTTGTTTAGACCGAGTTCCCGGCACGACCACTATTTTTCAAAAATATTTTCTTAAACATGCTGCACTTTCCTGAATAACTTAGTGGTTTTAATTGTGATGTTGTGTACGACCGATTAAGTGGTTTATAAATGTAAATGAGATAATCTAAAAAAAGAATTGGGCATCTGTGATCTCTGAAAGGAAATTGAAGCTGATCAAACAAGGAAACACTTGCTGAAATAATGCATATTAATCATGTTAGCGAAAGTAAATTTGAGAAAAAGCACAAACATGAAACGAAAGGAAAAATTTTCAATAGCTACATTAAGAACTTTATCAAGAAAAATATGAAGCTATAACTGTAACGCAAAATGCACTTCACCCCCGTCAAAAAGACACAAGCAAGCGAAAGTTCAACAGGATATTTGTCGATCATCAAAAGGATATTAAAATTACAAAAAACGTGAACAAAATGTGACATTTTGCTTGCAAATAGCTTTCCCCTGTAATGTGCTTAGCAAAAGGTGTCTGTGATTTGTGTCCTTATTAAGGTCCTGCACATTTGAATAATTTAGTTCAGTTTTATTGATATTATTTTCTCAAATTATGAAAGACAACCTCGAAAAATCCTTGAAATAGGTAAGTATATTTTCTTAGTTAAATTATTCACTGAAACTCTGGATTTTATCTTGTATATTGAAAAATAATAAAAGCACTGGGGTGCATCACTCCCCGCGACCATTAACGTTAAGTGTATCGAGTGCACACCACCTGATCCCGGGCTTCTCGCTTTAAATATTAAAAAAATAACACAATTGTTTACATTGAATTTTATATTTCTTTTATTACTTAACATTTATTCTAAATGCTAATTCTGCGAGGCTTAAAAATTACAGTTCATTCAAAACCGTTTATAATATGAGAATTCATTTCAATAAATCATTTTACATTTTGTATACATTGTCATGCACTTGGTTTTACTCTCCTTACAATTAAGCTATTATATCAAGAATAATATATTATCATTTTAAAAAATAAAACTCGTGTTAAGAGTGGGTACTTCAGCCAGTATGTAAGAACAAGTTTAATAATTATCAGTGATTTATGTGGGCTTTATATACCTTGCAGAGCAAAGTTTTTCAAAGTAAAAGCGCTAAAATTAGAAATTGACACCTTCAAGTTATTTTTGATATTTAGCTCAGATCTATATTTTGTTCTCAAAGTAGCCATCGCAGAAAATCTGATTCACAAAGGTATAAAAGTTGTTAAAAAATGGTAATAGTATACGAAATGCTTTTGTTTTCAGTGCAGAAAATTCAGCATCCACCTCTATCCAGAATTCAAAGAGTGATTTATTGGCTGTGTAAATTGCCCCCTTTTAATTTCGTCACTAAATGTGAAATCTTTTATGAAGATCTCTTTCGCAGTTGAGAGCCCTTCTGAAGTATTTTGAATGGATCACTAACCCATTCGTAACTTGCTATCAATTTGCCCCTTCGCCCGTGTAACACCTCTTGTTGATGCTTTATTATCGTCGAATGCCGCCAGATTTAAAAATATATCTATGATTTTGTTTTAATCCACCGCCGGTGTAAATACTTAATAAATACCGTGAATTCGCCAATTAACAGGTGAATTATGAATGTACATTCAAGAGAGATTCAGAAGAATCGATTCGCGGCCAAACTGACTAGAATTGTAATGAAGTACAGCATTTTTACATGTTTTGTGCAGACGTTCGTTGTTGCCTAGACTCACATGAACGTTCGCGTGAGGGATAGATGTAATGGATATGATAAAGAGCAACATCGATTAGGGTTATAATGACATTTGTACTTAGAAATGATCTTGAAGGAAATAAATCTTTTTAATAAATATGATTTCTCAATCTGTTTCAATTTAAAAAATTAGAGACAGAAAAATAAAAATATAATTAACTTATTACTCTAAAAGAGTATAATTTACTTAAATATATATTACTTAAGAGTAACATATATAAAAAATTCTAATACTTATCTTATTAATACACTGAATTAAGAACAAAGTTTTAATAAGTATTAGCGACTTCATGGGTTTGTCTGCAGAGCAAAAGTTTTAGAAATTGACCCTCTGAGTTCTTTCTATATTTAGCTGATATTTATATTTCCTTTTATTCTCTAAGCAGCCAACACCACATTTTGGCTGCGTTCCACTTAAAAATCACAGAGAAAGGAAAAATAACATAATAATTATCCTATTACTTAATTTTTGATTGCAACATATACAAATTCTAATACTCTATGTTATTAATTTGTGTAATGGTTTATAATTAAGATCAGGTATTGTAGCTTTTAGTGTCAAGGGCATTATTAGCTTTATCTTGGGGTAATTTATTAATGTGTAAGGGGCGATAAAAAAAAATCTCTGTGATTGAAAAGGGGGAGCCTGAAAGTTTGAGAAACACCGGTGCTTTAACTGCTGCGGGCGTTTATATATATATAACTAACCCAGCTGGTGCTGCGTTAACTGCCCTGGGGTATTTACCGTAAAATCCCGGCTTTTAACACAAAAATAAGATGGAAATTTAAGGGTGTTCGTTATACGCCGGTATAAAAAAAACGATAGCTTTTAAAAATAACAAAAGAGATGAACATAAAAAAAAAAAATGCCCTTCTATTTGTATCGAAATACTGTTTATTTAAAAGAAATGACTCGCCTTTATGAACTAAAAGAGATGTAGTCCTGAAGTATACTATTTTTTCAAAAAATTTGGAACAATACCCTCGAATAAATGATTTTCAAAAACATAAGAGCAAATGGCTACTCAATGTTTTCAGATTTTCATAAAAAAGGGTGCGTTATAATATGAATATACCTAAAAATTAAAAATGCAGCTTGAAAAGCATGGGTTAGCGTTATACACCGGTGTAAAAGTTATACGCCGGATTTTACGGTATATATCTTTTCGAAGTGCGATCCTTCGCATTGTGCTGCAATCTGTTAAACTCTTCCAAATGCTGTGGACCGCAAAATGCCCCCTTGTTATGTTTGCGAAGTTTTCACTATTTCCTATGGAAAGTTTCTTTTACTTATTTTTTACGCTCTTTTTCTCTTTTTCCTTATACACCGCTAACTACCATCATGCTTGTTTTTAAAAGAAGGGTGACACAGGGATGAGAATCGTGTCACTTTTTCTCGGCAGTAAATGAGTTAATAATGAAGTCATTAACTCCACGCAGAACAAACTATGTTCTAGGAATTTTAAGCCTACTTTATTTCACGCGGTTTAAAATAAGAATATAAGTATTCAATATTCATATCTTAGACTTTCATTTAACTAGTTACGAGAGAAATTTTTATTTCTTAAATAAAACGATTTTAATAAAGTTGCTGAAACTTTCTGACTCTTAAAAACATGTGTAACTTACTTTTTAAATTGGTTATAATTACCATTTCTTTTATTATTTGAACTAAAAAGAATACTTCAGGAAACTTATCACAAATTCTTTTAATCAAGAGATCACTTATTATAATTATATATTTGTGTCTCTCTAACAATACTCCTAAATTTATTTTACCTCAACTATTCTATCATATTAAATATTAAATTAGATTAACTTGTTTAATACATTTATTCTTGAAATATATTTAAAGCTTACACAAAATGCTTGATGTTTTAAATTCTCTTGATCAATAACGAAGTGAAATCATACTATGAAGAAACAATATAAGTAAGTATAAGTATATAGACAAATTAATATTTATATATATACTATAATTAAATATTGATGTAAGGTAATAATATTGAGATTTCCTATTAAATGTAAACCACAAAGCTTTGTTTAAGTAAGAGTATTATAATACTATTAAAAGAACATAAATATCTTTTTTAAAGATAAGAAAAATTGTTTTAATACTACGAATTATATTAAAGTGAACCTTATATTCTTTGGTAAACTAATTTACTTTAAACCATGGTGCACTTTGAAATTTTAATTACTGAGATACATTCTTAAGAAAGAATACAATACTATTTCCAATTGGATTAAATTTCAAGCTGCATAACAAAAAACTTGCACTCATTCAGTCATTGAAAAAAAAAAAAAGGTTTGGCTCTCTCAGATACGCATATCTGTAAACTGTTTAAAATCTTGTAGAAAACACTTAAGAGCATCCTTAATTACTTTCCAATAGAATCCTCACTATTTAATACTAATCACAGAATCTGAAAGAGGAGATATTGATTAATACTTAATTAAAGCAGTGTCTGGTGCGAAAGTAAATATTTTTCTTCAATAATTTGTTTTGTTTAAGATGTTTCTTTAAACAGTTTTGTTTGTGCCAACATAGTATGTAAGATTTTTTCAGAGGTTCGGGTAATCAGCCACAAGATAAATCTGGGAAGTAAAGTTTAAGTTACTTTGAAGCTTTTTGAAAGAAATGTAAAAATAGTTTTCTTTTTAAAATTTTTTTACGTAGTAATAATCCCTTTTATTAAAATTATAAAAAATCATATTTTTAATTTTTGTTTATATTTTACACTATTGTTTGTTGTTCCATTTAAAGTCTTTAGATCAGAAATATATATATTTCTTGATTATCAAAAGTTTAGTACTTTTAAGATATAGTTTAAAATTAAATCTAATTAAATGTTAATATGTTTATATATATATATATATGCACATTACCCTGGCCACAAAAGTATCCGGACACTCAATGGTATGGACTTAGAGCGTCCTGAGGCACATATTATCATGATGTTGATCCCCATTTTGCATGGATGACATCCTGCACACGTTTGGGGCCTTCCAATCGATTTTGATAGGTGACCATGGGGAATGTCTTTGAGGCGTCCATCACAGCTGAAGTGAGTGCTTGCAGTAAGGATTGTCGATTTGGCTGGCTACGTAATCTGCACTCTAATTCAACCAAAAGATATTCTATGGGATTTAGATCGGGGCTCTGAGAAGGCCAGTCCAGTTTTTGAACACCCATTTCGTCAAGCCAAGTCTGTGCAAGCCTCGATGTGTGAATGGAGCAGTTATCCTGCTGGAAGAGAAATGGGCCTTCTTCGAAATATTGCCATAGATTTGGGAGTGCAGCATTGTCCAGAATGTCCACATACATCTCAGAGTTCATGTTTACAATCACAGGAACTAACGGACCCAGGCCAAACCACAAGGAACACCCCCACACCATTATGCTTCCACCATCAAACTTAACAGTCGGCACAATTGAGTCACTAAAGAAACGTTCCCCGGGCATCCGCCAAACACAGACGCGTCCATCCGACTGCCAGACTGTGCTGAGATTCATCACCCAAAGAACAGTTTTCCACATGTCCACAGTCCAATGATTTGTGAGTTTCCTAATTATTGTAATCGATGCTTCGCATTCTGTGGAGTGATGTTTAGCTGCGAGCGGCTGCACGACCATGGAATCCCAAGTTTTAACCTCGACGGACAGTCCTGGTGCTACCTACCTACTCACGATGAACTTTGGAACTCCTGGAGAAAGCCACCCCAACGAGGACTCTGTACCTTTGTTTCACTACCCTTTTCAGAGTTCTGCGGCTGCGTTCACCAAGTATTTTCGGCCTACGGGTTCATTTTTCTGCCGTTTTACTGCCTCGCCGACGTTTCCATAATTTTACAATTACATCACTCACAGTGGATTTAGGGGCTTCTGTATAATGTCCGCATTCCATAAAATGATTTCCCCACAAAGGTAACATCCCACTCTACTGCCACGGATCGTGGACTCACTAAACACCTTTGACTTACCTACCCTCACAAACGCTTAAATACGATCTGACAAAAACCACTACTTCAACACTTTATAGCTACCTCTACGTATCCACTGCGTCAATCGCCAGAACCACCTTTTTAAGGTGTCCGGATACTTTTGGTTAGATAGTATATATATATATATATACTAGTATATATATATGTATATATATATATATATATATGTTATATGTTGTTGTTGCTGTTGCTATATATAAGGTTGTTGCTATATTAGTAGGGGTTAAGTCCCGGAATTCAAGGTACAAACTTTAAGGGTAGATATGTAACACTCATTTATTGTATAGGAATGTACGGGCGCAAGTGACGCGTGGTGAGGCGCAAACAGTGGAGATAAAGAAAAGAGAAATGGAGTTATCAGTGGGATGCATTGATGCAAGGGGGAAGTAAATGTCTAACTTTCGTTCAAAATTATGCGTTCTTAGTAGGGGAAAGCGCCATTCGGAATTGTACTAACGTCTACGATGGGAAAATTTACATATGCCGAAAATTCAGACATGCATTACATGTGAGGTCACTCAAATGGTAACAGCAGAAAGAAATGCGCTACGAATGTATCACGCGCAAGTTCCTGGTCGTCGAATGCTGGATCACAGAATTTTTTAGCGGTTGCATCCTCAACTTCGTGAAATACGTTCGTTCCACGTGACCAGACATGATAATGGTCAACAAAGAGTGCACGAAGTCCACGTGGAAGAAAACGTTTTAAACGTTGTGGTAGATAGACCCAAGTCAAGTACAAGAGCTCTTGCTTATCACGTCAGTGTAAATCATCAGAATCGTGTTTCAGAGTGTTAAGCGAAAATATTGCTTACAGCTCTTTCAGTGTCAGCGCGTAGAAGCTTTGAGTCCGGTGGTAGACTATCTTCGATTACTTCTCAGTGAGTACACAGCAATCTGTGCCGTGCAGCTGGACTCTGGCTCATGTGCTGAACAGGTGCGAATAGTTATAAACACAAGCACTTGTCAATGACTAACAAACACTTTGTTCTGAAGTTCAATGCCTTTTGTGTTTGTGACTCTCGCGTCATTTACATCCATACATTCCTATATGGCCAAATGATTGTTAGAATGCCCTATACCATTAAAATATGTAATCCATGAATTCGGGACCACCCCTGCATATATATATATATGGAAGTAGGGAGGCGCTAATGCATGCCATATGGCTTTGAAGGGAAAATCGAGGGGCAATGACTCGTGAAGGACGGTGACAGAGACAAAAAATCTATCATGTCCGAGAAGGAGAACCTCTGTAAAGCATGAAATTAGCCATTTAGGGCAAAGACGCCTTTTAATTGTTTCATAATCTTTTATTTTTATTATTTGTTATTCTC
The DNA here is from genome assembly GCA_019973955.1 of Trichonephila inaurata madagascariensis. Classification (NCBI taxonomy): domain Eukaryota; kingdom Metazoa; phylum Arthropoda; class Arachnida; order Araneae; family Nephilidae; genus Trichonephila; species Trichonephila inaurata. The sequence goes on from BMAV01018839.1 coordinate 42,463, forward strand.
CATTGTCTCTGTTCAAAATAAACTGTTTATTCTGTCAAAACCATTTGTCTGGAGTAAGCAACACACATACACGCACAATACCGACCCTGCGTGAGACCGGACCTCACCTGACCGAACATCTGCTCATGCACCTCAGGGCCCAAGATCGCGTATACTGAGTTGGGAACAGTAGGCCTTGTTCCTCAAGGGATGTCTCGCCACTGTGTTATTATATATATATATATATTTGAAAATGTACATAAAAAATTATTCTCAAATTTAATTGAGATGATATAGAAATTTATTATGTATTCGATTACTTATCTTTAGGCCCATAGCGCGCGTTTGTATACCAGAATTTGTCAAGAAGTGTTGCATGCATAATGCACAAGTTTAAAAATGAACTGTTTTGACTTCATAAATAATTAACATTTTCATATATGTATTTTTAGGGGTTTCCTTTCGTTTTCTTAAGAATAAGGATAACGTAATTTTTGAAGATTGAGCTTGCTTAGAAGTTCCAAATATTTCATCAATTTATTAGTTAAATGTATAGTTAAAATATTCTTAGTTTTGCATGAATATTAAGTAAATAACCGTAATTATACATGCATGAGAAAAATATATTTCTGATGAAGAAACTTACCGGTGGCAACAGGTTTATTTATTTAGTCACAATTATTCTTTTTTTTTACTTTCCTGTTTATTGACTCAAATCTTTCACTCGAATCTGAGCTGAAATTTTAATAAATATTACCTTTCACATTAATTTTAAATATTTGAGAAAATAATCGAAAACTTATTTTTTTCTTATTTTTAACTCATAGAGTAACATATACTAAAATTTTTCCTAGGTTATTAACGTTTCATTTTGAAAGTTATAAACTGAATATCTTATACTCTTCATGGAATTCAATAAAACATATAACAATATAACAATGTTTTGATGCTAATAACTACATTCATTCTTATGTGTTCTCAAATAATAATGTAACACATGAAAAATACTAATTAGAACTTTCTTATGTTATAAAACAAAATCCCACTTTAGTGTAGAATGTTAAAGATTACTTTATTGGAATTACATTTTATTGAAAAGCTTAATAAGAATAACTCATTTTCAACGGCACAGAACAAATATTTCCTTACATCATTGATTGGGAATGTGTGTGTGTGCAAAACTCTTCTTACAGAATCTACAAAAATCTATATTAAAATGTGGTATAATTTCATTATACCACATTTTTATTTCTCATTAAATCTGAAATTACGTTAAACCTACATTTTAGATTGAAGTTTCTCAAAATAGTATGTTAATGCAAATTTCTTGCTTACTTTACAGAGACAGAGAAAGTTGGGCTAAACCTGAATAAAAAGTTTTGGGGTCCTGCTCTCTCCAAAATTTTAAAATTACTCGCTTGTTTTAAAGAACGTAAGATATGAGAACTAACTGGGAAAATGTTCGGAAAATGCTCTTTAATATGTATAAATAAATATCTAATTTGATTTGTATCTGGATTTGTTCTTCATTAAATGACAATATATTCTCAACAACGTTATTTACTTTGATTTAGGTTAAATAAAAAAAAAAGGAATGAAATTATTACATTAATCTTAACATTTAAATTTTTTTCTTTTATAAATGTTTTTTTTGATTATTCTAATAATATACAGATAAAATAAACTTCGATAAAAATATTTTATTTTTAAAAATAAATTTTATTTAAATAGTTATTATTTTGATAATTCTTAACACGTTATATGAAATTGAAAGAATTTAACGGTTACAAGTATTACTATTATTATGCATAATTAATTCCCATAAAAAAAATTAAACGTTATCAATTTCGTAAATTTTTAATGACGCTACATAAATGAGGATGACCTTAGACATAAATTACATGAAAACTTCTTTATACTTAAATTAATGATATTTGTTTCCACCAATTTTTCTCACAAAATAATTTTGTATAATTTACTTTTTATACATGAAAACTATTTATTATTACATTATTGTTTGGGGAAATTTAAACACTGGGGGGCGCGCCAGACTGACCACCTGACCGAAACATCTGCTCCTGCACCTCAGGGCCAAAGGTCACGTTTACTGAGATGTGCCCAGTAGGCCTTGACCCTCATGGGCTGTTGCAACACGGAGTTAAGTTAAAATATTTCATCGAATATATATAATATATATATATATATATATATTTTTATATATATATATATATATATATATAAATATATATTTAATATATATATATATATATATATATAGTTAAAATTTCTCCTGAATATAAAAAGTTTAATTTGATAATAATTAGACAAAATTAGACACAAAAGAGGGATATTAAAATCAAAAATAATTTTCAGAATTATTTTTAGTGTATTATTTTGTAAAATATTGCTCAATTATTATTCTTTAACCCCTTAACTGCTACGGGTGTATATATATATATATATACCTAACCAAGCTGGTGCTGTTTTAACTGCTCTGTAGTATATATATATATATATATATATGTTTACGAAGTGCGATCCTTCGCATTGGGCTACAATCTGTTAAACTCTTCCAAATGCTATGGACTGCAAGAAAATGCCCTTGATAGAGTTTGCGAAATTTTCAATTATTTCCGAGAAAGTTTTACTTATTTACACCTTTTCTTTCCCCCTTATACACCGCTTTATTTTCGCCTTTTCTTTTCCCCTTATACACCGCTAACTACTCGCGCTCGTTTGAAGAACGGTGACACAGGGAAGAGAATCGCGTCACTCTTTCTCGACAGTTAATGAGTTAATAATGAAGTCATTAACTCCACGCAGAACAAACAAAATATGTTCTAGAAATTTTAAGCCTACTTTATTTCACGCGGTTTAAAATAAGATTATAAGTATTCAATATTCATATTTTAGACTTTCATTTAACTAGTTACCAGAGAAATTTTATCACTTAAATAAAACGATATTGGTAAAGATGCTGAAAATTTCTGACTTAAAAATATATGTAACTTACTTTTTAAATTGGTTATAATTACCATTTTTTTTATTATTTGAACTAAAAAGAATACTTCAGGAAACTTATCACAAATTCTTTTAATCAAGAGATCACTTATTATAATTATATATTTGTAAATGTCTCTAAATTAATTGAAATTATTTTACCAACGGTAGTCCATGAAATAGCCTTTAGTAAATATTATTCAATCATATTAAATATTAAATTAGATTAACTTTTTTAATACATTTATTCTTGAAATATATTTAAAGCCAACACAACTGCGACAAAATGCTTGAAGTTTTACATTCTCTTGATCAATAACGAAGTGCAATCATACTATGTAGAAACAATATAAGTAAATATAAATATATAGACACATTAATATTTATATATATACTGTAATTAAATATTGATGTAAGGTAATAATATTGAGATTTCCAATTAAATGTAAACCACAGAGCTTTGTTTCAGTAAGAGTATTATAATACCATTAAAAGTACATAAATATCTTTATCATTTCTTGTGTGAATTGCTTAAAAGATAAGAAAAGTTGTTTTAATACTAAGAATTATTAAAGTGAACCTTTTATTCTTTGGTAAACTAATTTACTTTAAATCTTGGTGCACTCTGAAATTTTATTTACTGAGATACATTCTTAAGAAAGAATACAATACTATTTCCAATTGGATTAAATTTCGCTACATAACAAAACTTAGACTCATTCAGTCATTGAAAAAAAAAAGGTTTGGCTCTCTCAGATACATCTGTAAACTGTTTGAAAATCTTGTAGGAAAACACTTAAGAGCATCCTTAATTACTTTCCAATAGAATCCAATTATTTATTTAATAATTAATCACAGAATCTGAGAGGAGATATTGATTAATACTTTAATTAAAGCAGTGTCTGGTGCGAAAGTAAATATTTTTCTTCAATAATTTGTTTTTGTTTAAGATAAGCTTTCTTTTAAACAGTTTTGCTTCTGTGCCAACATAGTATGTAAGATTTTTTTAGAGTGTCTGCATCAGCCACAGCCAATAATTTAAAGGTTATGCTTGATATATCTAAGTAAAAATTTTAAGCTACTTTGAAGCTTTGAAAGAAATAAAAATAGTTTTTCTGAAATTTTTTTTTACGTAGTAATAACTTTTATTAAAATTATAAAAAAAATCACATATTTTAATTTTTTTTTTACATTTTACACTGTTGTTTGTTGTACCATTTAAAGTCTTTAGATCAGAAATATCTCATGATTATAAGAAATTTAGTGCTTTTAAGATATAGTTTAAAATTAAATCTAATTAAATGTTAATATGTTTAAGATTATTTAATAGCAGAAAAACTGTATAAAGCTTGAATAGATATACATTTATATATATATATACAGAGTTGTCCCGAATTCATGGTACAAACTTTAAGGGTAGATATGTAACAACCCTTTATTGCATATAAATGTATAGGCGCAAGTGACCCGGTGAGGCACAAACAGTGGAAATAAAAGAAAAGAGAAATGGAGTTATCAGTTGGCTGCATCGATGCAAGGGGAAAGTAGATGTATAGCTTTCGTTCAAAATTATGCATCTCAGAAGAGGAAAGCACCATTCACAATCGTGCTGACGTCTATGATGAGGTACTTTAAGTATGCCGGAAATGCAGACATGCATTACATGTGCGGTCACACAAATGGTAACGGCAGAGATGCTCTACGAATACATCACGCACAAGTTCCTGATCGACGATTGCTGGATGACAGAATTTTTCAGCAGTTGCATCGTCAACTTCGTGAAACACGCTCATACCATTTCACCAGACATGATGCTGTTCGACGAAGAGCTGTACGCAGTCCGCGTCTAGAAGAAAACGTCTTAAACGTTGTGGCAGATAGACCCGAGTCAAGTACAAGAGCTACTGCTTATCACGTCAGTGTAAATCATCGGACCATTTGTAGAGTGTTAAGCGAAAATATTGCTTACAGTTAGCTCTTCCAGTGTCAGCGAGTAGAAGCTTTGATTCCGGCAGACTATCTTCGATTACCAGTGAGTGGTACAGCAATCTGTGCTGCAGCTGGACTTCTATGGCTCATGTTCTGAACAGGTACGAACAGTTGTTGTAAACATTACACTTGTCAATGACTCAATAAACACTTTGTTTTTGGTTCTATTTTTTGTGTTTGTGCCTCACCGCGTCATTTGCACCCATTCATTGCTATACAATAAATGATTGTTAGAATACCCTATACCTACCATTAAAATATGTACCATGAATTCGGGACCACCCTGCATATATATATATATATATATATATTGGCCCTTTCCATATATATATATATATATATATATATATATATATATATATATATATATATATATATATATATATATATATATATATATATATATATATATATATATATATATATATATATATATATATATATATATATGGAAGTAGGAGGGCCAATGCATGCCACTGGCAGTCCCCTCCCAGATGGCTTTGAAGGGAAACGAGGGGCAATGACTCCGTGAAGGGACGGTGACAGAGACAGACCCACGGCTTCCGAGAAGGAGAACCTCTGTAAAAGCATGAACTTAGCCATTTAGGCAAAGACGCGTTAAATGTTTCACCTTTTTATTATTATTTGTTATTCTCCATTTTCTTTATTCTTGTTTAAAAATAAACAGTTTATTATGTCAAAAACTAGTTTGTCAGAGTAACAACACATACACACACACACTGACTACTTGACCGGAACCTCAGGGCCCAAGGTCGCGTATACTGAGTTGGGCACAGCAGGCCTTGTTTCTCACGGGATGTCGCGCCTCTGAGTTATATATATATATATATATATATATATATTAAAATGTACATAAAAAAGTATTCTCAAATTTAATTGAGATGATGTAGAAATTGATTATGTGTTCGATTACTTAATTTTAGGCCCATAGAGTTTGTATACAAGCATTTTTCAATAAGTGTTGCAAGCATAATGCACAAGTTTAAAAATGAACTGTTTTGACTTCATAAATAATTAACATTTTCATACAAGTATTTTTAGGGGTTTCCTTTCGTTTTCTTAAGAATAAGGATAATGTAATTTTTACGGATTGAGCTTGTTTAGAAGTTCCAAATACTTCATCAATTTATTAGTTAAATGTTAATTAGTTAAAATATTCTTAGTTTTGCATGGATATTAAGTAAATAGCCGTAATTTTACATGCATGAGAAAAATATACTTCTGACGAATAAGAAAAATTGAGAAAATATTTATTTATTTAGTCACAATTATTCTTTTTTTACTTTCCTATTTATTGACTCAAATCTTTCACTCGATTCTGAGCTGAAATTTTAGTAAATATTTCCTTTCACATTAATTTTAAATATTTGAGAACATAATCGAAAACTTATTTTTTTCTTATTTTTAACTCATAGAGTAACATATACCAAAATTTTTCCTAGGTTATTAACGTTACTCTTCATGGAATTCAATAAAACATATAAAAATATACCAATGCTTTGATGCTAATAATAAATACATTCAGTCATTCTTATCTGTTCTCAAATAATAATGTAAAACATGAAAAAAATATTAATTAGAACTTTCTTATGTTATAAAACAAAATCCCAACTTACTGTAGAATGTTAAAGATTACTTTATTAGAATTACATTTTATTGAAAAGTTTAATAAGAATAACTCATTTTCAATGGCTTAAAACAAATCTTTCCGTACATCATTGATTGGGAATGCAAAACTCTTACAGAATCTACAAAAATCTATATTAAAATGTGGTATAATTTCATTATACCACATTTTTATTTCTTATTAAATCTGAAATTACGTTAAACCTGCATTTTAGATGGAAGTTTCACAAAATAGTATGTTAATACAAATTTCTTACTTACTTTACAGAGACAGAGAAAGATGGAGGGAAAGAGAAATATAGAAATTGAAAGAGAGATAGAGAGAAAGAATGAGAGGGAAAGAGAAATATATAAATTAAAAGAGAGATAGAGAGAAAGAATGAGAGAGGGAAAGAGAAGTATAGAAATTAAAAGAGAGATAGAGAGAAAGGATGAGAGGGAAAAAATAAAAATCTACTTCAGAAATAAATCTACAGAGAGAAAGACATTGAGGGAAAAAAAGGAAAATAGAGATAGAAAAAGCTATTTTGCTAATATAAAATTGGAACATAAGTTTTTGTAATACTATTATTATTTGAAACAAGTGGTATATTTTTTGGATTATGTTTCGGCCATTAACGGATATCATACGAAAGTTTCACTTTAATCTTTTTTTTCTTGGGAATTACCGAAGATAAATTTTTATTAACATTTCATAAAATGTGGAATGCTCTATTCCATATTATATACAAAAAATATAATGGTGAATATCAACAAAAGAAAAAGAGAACAGAATCTTTAAATATACAGGTGGAGTAAAATTATTTTGACTTTCTCAAGCAAATAATGCTATATAAAAGTAATGAACGCATTGGAAATGAGTGGAATAAATACAAAAATAACTCAATTTAAAGTAGTTCGGATTTAGTTGAGACCATTAAGAGCAGCTGTTTTAGCAACAAATGGTATCCATTGAGACACATTATGCCGGTATAAACGATACTTGAATAAAAACGAAATAGAGAAATAAAACCCGTTTCCAAAAGAATTATAATCTTAGGTTAAAAGTTAACAAATTTTAAATCCAAGTACTTTTTTGAAAAAGGCCGGCTTAATATTATTAAAGGAAATGAATTAATTTATAGAATATATGTAACATTTATGAGCTTAGAGAGAAAAAATAATAAATAAAGCACACTTTTTATGAGATTGTATAGTTTTGGAAGGTTGAAAAATGATTTTATTTATGGTGTTCTAATGTGAAACTAATAATTCATTAAGATAAATATGACATAATTTATATGTATACATCAGAACAAATTATTCTCAATAAAAATAAATTATAAAGTAATATAATTTATGGTCCTACAACAGGGCGTTTTATTTATTACCTGGCAGCAATATTAGGATAGAGAACGAAGTTTAAAAAATAATTTGTTAGAACATTTTTTATATAAAAACAAATGGAAAAACGTCAAAATGCTCAATGTCGATATTCCACTTCAGAAATTAATTAGCTATGCTGATAAAAGAAAATAAATTGTAGTTTAGTTAACTTTGACATTTTATACTACTATAAGTTTCACGTATCCTCCTTAAAAATTATTGAAATTGTTAACGATGGCGTTTCTGTATGTACACTGGATGCTGAATAAACACATGTGAAAGCAAACACTAGTTCAACTGTTCTTTCTTATGAAGATAATAATTAATTTTGAAAAATAAATCGAAATAAATACTATTTATATTTACAACACAACTTATTAAACTATTTTTGAGTATTTAAGTAATCAAAATTAATTTGCTTTTGCTCAATTTAAAACCAAAAAAATAAAGCAACGAATTTAAGACACAATTTTTGATGAAATATACGATGTACATAAAGGAAAATGTTGATTATTCGTAGAATAACTCCTTTGTTATAAGAAAAAAGAATAAGTGTGACGTAGAGCTAAGGCTTTTACCTTCAACAGTACTTGAATATTCGTATCATCTTTTCCAAAGGCGTTAATAGCTGTACATGAAAAAAGAGCAGAATCTCTTCTATCCGGTATTGAAACTGCAAGAGTTGAAATTTTACCTTTGGATGTCAATTCGTCCTTTATATTGTACCTGTAAAAATGAATGAAAGGAACAGTTTAAATTTAAATTTTTAAATTGAGTTTTATTATATAAATATGAACACCGAATTCTTGGCCTCGCCTAAAGCAAAGCTTTTTTTAAAAATTTTAAATTTTAAACCTAAAATTTTTTTTCGACAAGCACAGATTTTAAAAGGGGAAAATTTT
>BMAV01018840.1:0-15540 GCA_019973955.1 Trichonephila inaurata madagascariensis
GCACACCCGTGAATTTCGACATTTTTTGTGTTTAAAGTGCGCGTTTACGGTATTTGTCGCATATTGTGAAATTTTATACCTTATGAGCCGAAAATCTAAAAAATTTGCATTACCTTACTGAACTTTAGTTTGTATATAACTTACTTGCATTTTTATAACATCAATACTCTGTGTTAGATAAAAAGTTGAGGAAGTGTTAAAGTATGTGAATTTGTGGTAAAGCATGGTTTAAACTTTAAAATTTCATAATAAATCTATATATGAATGGTTTTTATCGAAAATGAGCTAAGCGAAAAATCTACGTAATTGATTTGTATTCCAAATAAAACATTTTCTTTTTAAAGATTTCAACAAGTTTTGTACCCGAGATTATTAAATTTTGAAGATTTTGTGAGCTTTGTTCTATTGTTTTTAAGACAAATGGGTGCAGATATCCAATTAGGCCATGGAATTGGTAAATTTAAAATTCGAGGATTTTAGATTTGAATAATTCCTTTAAAAACAATCATGTGACTGCGGTAGTCTAATAATCATAGTCATGAACTCGTAGTGTGTCATAAGTTCAAGCTTTAAAAGAGAAAGGGCTGATGTCTGCTGACGCTAAATCTAATGTGACTTAGTCATTGACGTGGTGTGGAAGTTAGAGAAATGCCAGCTCGGGTGTCGTCCTCGTCATTTAACCTTGGCTTAAAATTACGAGACCCGTCGCTGATAGTCTCGTATTGCTTTATACTGTGACGTTGATAAACACTTAAAAAGAATCGCATGTAGTGGAAAGAAACTGAAAACATTTTAAAAATAAGTGGAAACTATAAAAAATTCTCTTAAAATTTTTTTAAAACTTATTTACAGATTATTTTTATAAAGAAAATTAGATTATCTTTTCAAATTTCTTTCTATAGGAGAAAGATTACTCTTACAAGTGGGTTTTCGATTCAAAAGATGGTAGCTTGAAAGTCATCAACGACCTTGTTAGAACAACATCAGTTTCCTATTCGTTATCAACGTCTAAAGACAGTATGCTCTCAAAAAAAGGCAATGTAGATCGCCGGAAGTCTGCTTTATCATTGAAGAATATTCCAAGTCCGTTGACTATGTGGAGACAAAAGCGTGAAAAAATGTTGTGGGATGTTAAGGCGTGTCAAAAGCAGGTGGTGTTTGATTCTTCTCTTAAGAATCCGAATTTCGGCGGCAGTTTACCTGAAAAACTTATACCAAGAATTAAACAAACTTCATTGATAAAGAAGCAAGATAATCTTGACAAAAGCAAATCGTTCCATTTTAATGACCCTGACCATTCTAAAATGTGCAGATCAATCCTGAAAAGAAGCTCTTCTGGTCCTGACCCAAGGAAAATGGTTTTCGAGGATAGAAGACCCTTTCATAATTACAATCTAGAAGTACCCGACACAATCGAAGGTTTTTTTGGGAAAAGTACCGATTTGATCAAAGACAATCGTGGAAATTGCGATTATGATATTAAAAATAAAAGGAAAAAGGTACCAGAGCGTTTGAAAAATAATATATCTACTTCTGCATGCGGACATAGGAGTGATAAACGCACGAAAATTAATAAAAAATGTCAAAATCTTGATGAAGACTGTGAGAATGATATATATCCTTTTGATCCTGTGGTGAGCGAATTAAAAGCAGAAGCTCTGAAGGAACTAAAACAAAAAATAGAGAAGATTCTTCCAGGAACTTCTGTAGCGATCATTAAATTGTCCGACAGCTCTAAAGAAGGAATAAAGCCACTTCTTGAACGCGGAAATAAACCCAGATTTTCTAATCGAAATAGTTCGGATTCATCCGATGTCTTCCTTGACGAAACGGATGCAGACATCAGTCGAAATAAAATTTCATCTGATAGAACATTATCTTCTGATAAATCCTCACTTTCAGCCCTTCGGTCAGCAAGGTATTCAGAAAGTTCTTACCATGATAGTGCTTTTAAAAACAAAGTGACAGATCCTGGATTAACTGTAATCAGCAAAATTCGATCTAAATCACTTGATTTATCTAGAGATGAACCAGAAGTTAAGAGCAAATGTCAATATAAAGATGAAACTAGCACTTCCTCGTCCTTAATGACGGTAGATCGAGGCAAGAACATAAGCAACTCCTCAGGTTCTCCAAAAGTAAGTATATCCCGTTTAAAGTTTTATTTTCAACTATATTTCAAAAATTTGCAATATTTAATGGAAATGCAATGTTAAATTCAAAGTTTTATTTTTCAAGCATGGTACTTACGTATTATAACGTCGACCAATTTCGCCAAATCAAGACATCGCCAGTTACTGAGATTATTCCGCAAGCACTCCTTCCGTATAGGCCCGTCAACAAGTTTTACAGTATTTAGAAGAATTAAACACTTTAATTTAAGAATATTATTGAAGGGATTTTTTTCTGTATTTTTAAACTCGACTGTGCATTCGCATCCTTAGGAAATCCAAATTTTTAATCATTTTTCACAACAACGCGAAAGAATATTGCAAATCATGAAGATTATTTTCGAGCGTAAAGCAAACTTGATCATTGTTTTCGAATATGCGCGGTAAGAATTTTCCCACTATTGGCTGAATTTCGCAGCAATTGGCGACGTTTTTTAATTTCACGCAATTAAAGGGTGTGACAGTATAATGCGCAAGTACTCAATAAATTTTAGCAACGTTGATTTTGTGATTAATTTGTACTATACATATTCACATATACATTTCAGACCCAATATCGGTATGAAAAAATGTAAAGCTAGAGTAATAAAAAAAATTGATTGCTTTTAATCCGAAAATTTTTTAAATAAACTTATTAAAATCTCACGCTAGAAGTTTCTTGCTGTCAATATTTTTTCTGCAACATTCCCCATACACATTTCTGTAATTGAATGTTTCAAATTTTAAGCACGAAGTGGTGAGGAGTGGAATTCTAAAATTAAAGAGATTATAATAAAAATACATGAAGGATGCAAAAATATTAATGTGCTTTTGTGAAAATAGGAATTCTTCTATTTACTCTTATACACTGACGGGGAAAAAATGCCAACACCAAGAAAAAATTATTGTAGAGTAATGAAATTTGGAAAACTCAATTGTCTTGTTAGCATGTTTCATTGATTGAATTTTAAAGATCACAGGTTAATTTAAGCTCAAGAAAATGCATTTCAAATGTGAAATGCTGTTAATAGCCGGTGTAACCTCCAGAATTTTGAATGAAATTCTGCAAGCGTGCATGCATTGTGTCATACAGGTCACTTTGTGGTATGGAGTTCCATGCCTCCTGTACTTGGGCCAAACTAGGAAGATTAATGCTGGCTGTGAATGATGCTGGAGTTGTTGTCAAATGATATCCTATACGTGCTAAATTGAAGATAGATTCGGTGATCTCGTAAGCCAAGACAACATGTAAACACTTTGTGGAGATCATTGCGTTACAACAGCGGTGTGAGGGACAGCATTATCCTGTTGGAAAACTCCCCCTTGAATATTGTTCATGAATGGAAGTACTGTAGGTTGAATTACCAGACACTGATGTACAAATTTGCAGTTAGTGTGTTTGGTACAACTACGAAAGTGCTCCTGCTGTCATATAATCTGGGGAGCAGTTTTCCGACTCCAGGTATAGGTCCAGTGTGTATAGGCCGCAGACAGTTTGGTTGCAGGCGTACCCCTATCCTCCTTCTGACCAACACACGGCTATCACCGGCACCAAGGCAGAATCTGCTTTCATCAGGAAACTCGACAGATCTCCACTCCGTCCTCCAATAATCATTGGAGTAGCAAATGACAATGACTTAGAGTCAGTGGAATGCATGCCTACAGGGCGCCTGGCTCGGAACTGGCCTTTAAGTAACAGATTTCTAACCGTTTGTTGCGTCACTGTGGTACCAGCTGCAGCTTAAATTTCTGCCGCAGACGCAGAACGATGTTCCACAGCCGTACACCGAATACGGCTGTTTTCCCTCTTAGTAATGCCAAGTGGCAGCCCAAAATCCAGTTTTTATGAGGCAATACCATCCCTTGACCACTGCTCCCAACAATCCTGTATAGTGGATACATTCCGGGCAAGTCTTTTAGTGTGGAATGGAAGCTAGGAGAGGGAGATATCAGTCAGGTGTCATCCTCGTCACTTAACCATGACTCAAAATTACGAGGTTCGTCGCCAAAAGCCCTCGAGTGGCTGAATAGGATAACGTTAATATTCAGTCACTCCGGCCAAATCTTTCCGCAATATCGCGGGAAGAAAACCACCTTCTTACACGACCTCGTTCAAACTTGGCGAGTTGTTGATAATGGCATATTTGTCTTTATAAAGGCATTCTTGACTAACATCAATTTAATACGTCAAATTTCACGGACAAATAACGCTCATGAACTTTACAGCACTCATTTAAAGCAACCCTAATTTTTGCAAGTTCAGAGTGGCGCTACTGGTACCACGCTTAAGCACGAAATTTTAATCGATGTTACCTTTCAGATGTATAAACACGCCTACCAAGTCTCTCTGGTCTAACACAAGTCTAAAAAAATAATTTCTTACTAAGAAAGAAATGGATTTTTTTATATAACAGTATAAATACTGTAAATGACTCTGGATCAGAGGTAAATGGTGTTTTGATTCTAATATTGGATGCATTCAGAGATTGTTCAATTGGACAAATTAAAACGAATTGCTAAATCTGGTAAATTCTCAGAATATGACATTGCAAAATTTGGTAGTGAAAATGTACGGAATAAAAAAAATTATTAAAATTAAAATAAGTTCTAAAGGGGCCTATTCAGGTAACTTGTACTGATTATTTATACTCTTCATAGACCTGCACATTGGAATTGAATTATCAAAAAATTATCTAATTAATCAGAAAAAGTAGTAATCTCTCGATTTTGAATTTTTAACATTGGAAATGATTGAGTCTAAAATCAAGCAACGAGTGCTTCTCAATTTAATAAACAAAAACTTATTGCTATATATACCTGTACATGGATGGTTAAAAACATAACGCGAACGCATCCTCCGGCACTTCTTTTGAGCATCCTATGTCTTCCGTCGCCACATGTAAGAAGATAAACCCCCTTTTGGCGTTCGCCTGACATCTGTTATACTCTCTGCGTACGCAACAGAATTATCTCCTTTGATAATTATTGTTTAGGTATCAAACATATTTAAAATATAAACTTCTGTTAGAGCTTTACCTTCTAAATATGTAGGCTGTTCAATAAGTAATAAGACTAATTTTTTTTTACTGCCGTGAAACCACTCATCGAAATTTTTAATTTTTGTGGCATAAGAAAAGTTTCTTGTCTGTATTAACAAAGGCCACCGATAGATGGTGTGTACAGACTCATGTTCTTGAGTACCACGTGCTCAAACTGAAACGTGTTTGTGGGCGCCCCAGTTGTCGAAATGGAAGCAAAAAATCTGCAAAAATCAGCATCGGAGACCTTTAATATGATACGATATGATTAAAGACAAACAAGAAGGTGACAATATCTTAAAACGCTTCACAGCAGACAAAGCTTGGTTGTATCTCTGATCCAACCCTGAAACAACAAAGTAGTGAACGGAAACATCCATCTTCACTTACTCCCAAGAAAGCAAAAACTGTGAAATTGGCTGGTAAACTTATGACCATAATTTTTTTTTTTTTTGATTATGAAGGAATTGTGTAACAATACACGCTGTCGAACCCGGTACTACCGTAAACGGCTTGTACTACGTGAATGTCCTGCGAACAATGATACAGCACGTTAAAAGGAAACGTCCATTGCTCCGAAATGACTTCCTATTACACTATGACAATGCCCGTTTACATATTGCTCGTTGCTTACTTGATGTTTCGCAGCAGAACAATGTAGAGATTTTACCACACCCTCCACACAGTCCTGATAAAATTCCATGCAATTTCTAGCTGTTTCCTCAACTTAAGAAACCATTACGAGGCAAACGTTTTGCAAGCAACAAAGTATGTGTAAAGGCTACGTAGGTAGTTTTGAAACAGCTCTCACAAAACGGACTTTTGCATGTTTTTAAGAAATGGACAGAAAGTTGGGATAAATGCATTACTTGCCGCGGAAGTTATTTTGAAGAATACCATGTAAATATAACGATTAAAGGTATTCTTTTTTTCATAATTTTATTATTACTTATTGAACAACCCTCGTACATATCAATGAAAATAAGACTTTTCCCTGAATATTCCGGATTAGCTTGGGTTCAGTGCCGATTTAAGCTCATTTCGGGTCCTAGGCGCAGATCTACAGGCCCCTTTGTCACTCGAGGATTGAAATTTATAACCAGAAAATATAGTTTTTCATATTATCTTGGCCCCAACCCCAAGCGCCTAATGGATAAACCGGCATTGTTTAGGTTAGTGTTTCTCAATCTTTTTATAGCCACGGACCGGTCAACGTTTGATAATTTTACCACGACCCGCTAATTGTTTATATTTCAGATTGTTTTGATTTATTAATTTACATGCCTTCAAAATAAAATACAGTTACACCAAAAAATTAATATGAAGTGATTTAACATTTTAACTCGCTAGAACGCTGAACCAAAGAACCTTGTTTTTTTGCAACGAGAAGGCTCCATCTGGGCGCAATAGCAGACAATGTGTTGCTTATGTTATGTGTTGCCAAAGTATGTTGCTTATGTCCAGTTTATTCCATTGTTTCATTTCTGGCACTGCAGAAAACACAGCTTCCGACAGATAAGTTGTCGGAAATGGCAACAGGGATTTAAGTGAGGGGATGGCAATTTCAAGGTATTCCGCTAAAACTTGAATCCAGCAGAATTGCTGTCTAGGAAGTTGTTTTAAGTTCATCGTCACTAACAATCTTCAGCAGTTGATCTTGTACATCTATGCTAAATTCACCTGATTTGTTGACGAAATGGTTGCAGATCCATTCCTTATCAGTTCAGGAGTTTTTTGGGGTGGGAAAGTAGACTTCGAACTACAAGGATTAAAAAGGAAATAATTTAATGTACTTTTGGCGGCCCAGGACCATTTAATCCACGGACGTCAGCGGCCCATGGGTCGGGGACCACTAATTTGGATCATCCTATTGTTTCTGAGGCCACCTACCTGATCGGTGTCGGATAGAGACCTACGAAATTCATCGTGGCACTGGGCTAGTTTTATACGTCTGTCCTTATCCGCAGCTTTGAGCACCTTACAGGAGACGGTACGATTTGGCTCGGCTCCACCCCAATTTTGAAAGACCGCGGTAGCCGAGTGGTATAGGTATCGGTCCGTGTCTTGCCTTTTCAATGGTTCGAGCCCAGTACCACTAAAGACCCGCCGTGTAGGGGCAGCGATGCACGTTAAATCTGTAGAGCTGAAACGTCCTTCCGTTGGTGTGGTGTGGAAGTTAGGAGAGTGATACCAGCTAAGGTGTTGTCCACGTCACTTGACCATGGTTCAAAATTACGTGGCCTCGTGTAGCTTAACATTGCGACGTTAATATTAAATCAATCAACCCCAATTTTGAGTAACACTCTCGGGAGAGGTCAGGGGCCTTCCACATCTCTTCCCCTTCCAAGCACCCGAGAGGATTTGCGGCTGGACGAATATTTAGAGTGCCCCAATACCGCTCCGACATTATTCATTTACCATGCCTTTTCCGAACCATGCCTACCTTACCAGAATCCATGCCTTTTCCGAGATTCGAACCCGAACTCTCTACGACACAACAGTCAACGTACCGTAAAATCCGGCGTATAACGCGCACTTTGAACATAAAAAAATAAGATCGAAAACTAAGGGTGCGCGTTATACGCCGGGTATAAAAACGACAGCTTTAAAAATAACAAAATGGATGGACATAAAAAAATTTACTTCTAGATGTATCGATACACTGTTTATTTAAAAGAAACAACTAGCCTTATGAACAAGAACAGTTGTAGTTCTAGAAGTATACTATTTTTTCAAAAGTCTGGGGTAATACCTTGAATAAATTACTTCAAAACATAAGAACAATGTATATTAATATTTCAGATTTCTTCGTTAAAAAGGGGGTGCGCGTTATACGGCGAATATACTTAAAAAATAAAAAATTTAGCTTGAAAGTATAGGTGTGCGTTATACACCGGTGCGCGTTATACGCCGGAAGCTGTAGATTATCCAGCTTTGGTTTAGACTAATGAGATTTATTTAATCCAAATAGGCTGTCACAGTAATACTGTGTTCTTAAATTTAAGTTTTACAATTTATATTAGAGTACCTTAAAGAAATTGCATGTTTGTAAGAAGAGTCAGTGATTCACTCTCTGTATAGTATGAAGATCTTAATTCAAGGTATTAAGATGCTACAATACTGTCAACATCCATTTATAAATTGATACCACTTTGCATATTGAGATCAATGTTTCCATTTTCAACATTTACTACAAATTGTGTTTTAAAATGTGTTCGTTTCTTACTACTCCTTGAGTTGATCTTAAAAAAATAGCCACTTATACGAAATTTTACTTTTTAGACCCGTTCCATAAAACAAAAGGACAAAAAATGCAACTTCTCCAGAAAAGTGTCATCCATGGCATCAATTGCCGAAATGCCGCTTGAAGAACAAGTTAATGTCGACTACGAACATGATTCAGCTTTCTATGCTCCTGCTTTTGATAATTCTTGGAATATTGACGAAAACCCCAATATTAGAAATAAAATGTCGCCCTCTAGTAGACGCATAATGTCGTTAAAAAATGCCAGAAGAAAATCGAGTATTTCATCGAGTAATTTATTGAAAAGAATGTGGTAAGTTATATTTTAAGATTTGCCGTTTAACAATTTGAAGTAAAATCTTATTTATATAGGTGCACAGTCCCCCCGAAAAAAGTGCCTCAGCCCTTTGAAATTTGCAATATATAATGTATGTAACGTTTCGAAGGAAGCTTGGAGACTTTTGGAAAAAACAACTTATTTGTTCACCAACAGAGCTTTCAACATCTCTTAGCGATGTGAACTAACGAAAACTGAGTCGGGGTTTTGAGTTAGGCGCTTCTCAAACTGTGGGACGCACCCTCCTAAGGGGGCGTGATAACCCTAGAAAGGGGCGCGAGCATATTGAAAAGTCGAAAGAGCAAAAGATTATTTCAAAAAATTATTAATTTTTTGAAAGTAAAACAAGCAAAATACATTCTGTTATAATGAAATAAAATACATTTACACTAATATAATACAATTATAAATGTTTTAGTACTACACAATAGGCTTTATAATTATCTTAACAATACTAAGCTAAGAACGTTTGATAATTACCAGTGACCACACCGTTAGGTTATATATAAAATTATATGCAAAAATTAACTTTTTCCGGATCACGTACGGCTTATAATTAATCCCTTAATTGCTCATTAAAAGTTGCGCGATTAACTCCCCAATGCCACCATTTTGCACGTATGCACGCATGTGTATTTGGGGGGGGGGGAGGGAGAAAGGGAAAATAAGAAAATCCTCTGAAACAAGTAAATCCTTCTTGACCATTGTTAAAGTCAATTGCATTCCAAAGTTTTCGGAATAATTTTGTGGATAGTAGTAAACATATTTCGGATTGACATATATACGTCCGGTACAATTTACACACTGGTTGAGCGAGACGTATATATATGTTCGTGGCGAAGAGGTTAAAGTCGTACTGTAGCTTTAGCGTCAAAATATCGTATTATCGAATTCAATACATCGTTATTGTATGGAGAGGGGTGCGATGAAAATTGCATTTGAATATTGGGGTCGCAAGTATTGAAAGTTTGAGAAGCACTGAGTTAGATTGCATATTTATTTCAATTACTAAATCATCTTTTAGTGTAGGTTTCGAACGAGAGGAAAGCATGGGGAAACTGCGGCTTATGACCATAAAAGGAAATAAGGTAGGTTTGAAAGTCAAAGGATGGGTAATCTTATCAGAGAAAGTATAAACTGTTTAATTTTACACGCGAAAATATATGTACAGTGGGAAAATAAATATTAAATGAGAAATTCAATTTTGTTTAAGTTGGATATCTGCTAGGATAATTAACTACAATTAACGCTCTAGTTTGAGAGCGCGCAATTATGTGTCACGGAAATCGAGCGATGGCGAGTTGACTCGTCATTCGCAGTGTATGTTGGGCTGTTAAAATATTGGATAAAAAAAGATGGGTCCGTTTTACAAAGTTGCCAATTTTATTACCAATATTTATTTGGTCAGCATATTCGTATATTAAATACATATAACTCGAAAAACGCAACCAACCGTGAGTTTATATGAAAATCTAGGAATTTTTAGTGACCGTCAAAATTCTCGGACTGAGAAACCTAAACTTAAGACTGATTTATTTCCTTCCTTACTGACAAAATATTTTGTACCTGTCTTGACACTAAGAAAGTTCTGGAGTAGGTGCTGCAAGATTGATCTGTCCTCTTGCCAGAAAGCATCCTTGCCTTTCCACCCCCAATAAAAGAACTGCTTTTTAGGCAGCATTACTGTGCCGGAACATGGCTCTAACAGCAAACAATTGGCATTTACAACACTCGATATCTAGGTAACTTCGGGCCAGCATTTATCGTTTTGGGTTCAGCGCCTGGTCGGCGTCACGCATTTGCCCCATGACTTGCCATACCTGAAGGAACCCTATTATAAATCAACTTTCTGGCTTATGCCATTGCCCCTTTTAGGCTAACATCTAAAAAACATTATCGCACTTAAGTAAATTTGTTACACGAACTAATACGTTGTCACAGCCCTTGCATATGGAAACGCATGAGGTCATCTTAAATTTTTCATATTTTATTTGTTTTCTCCGGCTTGACCTTGAAATACTCTAAGCATCTTGAAACATGAGAATGTTTTGCTTTTTTTTTCAATAATTACAATTTAAATAGTTAATGGTCATTACTTTTTACGCATGACGAGTTTACTCGTCAATATACAAAATTCTGCAACTTCTCCCATGACGAGTATACTCATCAATCAGTTAACTGGTTAAAAGGACTTCTGGAAAAGATGCCATCAGCATTAAAATGATTAAAAAATCTTCCCATGAGATTTATTTTTATTATAACAAGTTTCGTAAATTAATATTTTCCCTTTGAATGGATATCTGCAATTATATAATCAGGATTATTCATTATTTCCTCCAAGATCTCGGAGAGCTGTAGGAAAAAGTAAGACGAATACAGCAAAAAAGAACGCATTAAAGAAGAATTCAGAGGAAATTCAAGTTTTATTTACATACTTTACAGGTATGCTATCTGTGAACCCTTGGTCACAAGGTATACGTGAATGCGATAGTCCTGTCCCTACCACACTCTGCTCAACATGGGACTATCAACGTTGATAGCACATGTTATCCTTTCCGAGTCGCCAGAAAACCTGGTCTTTTAAATAGGATCCCAAATTTACGTATCCACTTTGCCACATGATGTAGCAGAACTGCATGGATAACACGTACTGTCTATAATGCGTATGTCGCAGAGAAATGGCAAAATTTGGAATTTTATCAAATCCTTAAGAGAGATGATTAATTGCCGTGAGGTGTTAAAATAACGCCTCTTCAAGTTCATTTCCCTGATGAAAGTAAGTCATTTTATCAAATCCCTGAACTGTGTGTGTTTCAGTGAAATGATGAAATGAACCAGTCAGGATTTGCATTGACAAAATGCTGTACGGGGGGGGGGGGGGAGACCTTGTACTTCCTAACCATATAGGTAGTACTATCGATCCCCTAAATATCAACCCTATATCTTTAAAAAAAATGGCACCATAGGATTAACATAGGGATTGATATTTTAGTGCGTAAGCAACCGAGAGGAAAGATGTTATACGTCAAAAAATACCAGCCTAATTTTCTAATTATATGTTAATTAGTTTCGAATGAATAATTTGTATTTCATTGACTATTGTTGAATTACTTCTACGTTTGATAATACACCCTATTTGTTAAATAAACATTTTTAAACTCTTGACAATATTTCACCATTTCATTGAAACAGCTCAGGGATTCGTTCAAATCCCTTACTTTTCTCAGGGAAAGGACCCTTGAAGAGACGTTATTTTAACATTTACCGTCAAGCGATCATCTCCCTTAGGAATCTCATCAAATCCCTAATTCCATCATTTTCCTGCAATATATATACTCCCATGTTGAGCAGGGTGTGGCAGGAACAGGACTATCGCATTCATGTATGCCGTGTGACCAAGGGTTCACAGATAGAATGACTATAAAATCCGACATATAATGCACACCTATACTTTCAAGCTACAATTTTTAATTTTTAGATATACTCGCCGTATAACTGGCACTTCCTGTTTTCGAAGAAATCCGGAATGTACGTATATAGTGCTCTTATGATGTCAATTAATAGAAGTATCATTGTAACGGCGTGGCACATAGTGCACTAGAAGGCTTGACACATAGTTCACGATAGACTATAAAGAGGGCACTGTTGTGAACTGTTTGGGCCATTATGCGGGAAGGAGAGAAGGTGGTCTCGAACGTGAAAATGGAGGACGATGCCTGTAGTTCCCTATGCGATTTATAATTGTAAATAGAGTTGTAAATATAGTGATATGTTTTGAAGAGAGAAAATAATAAATACGGTAAATCCGGTTAATTTGAGTAATGATTAATTCAACAACAAGACGATCTTGCATCCTCCTCGGCTTTTGAAAAAACAGTTTGCTTCTAGAACTACAATCCTTTAAGTTCATAAGAAAAGCAAATTCTTTTAAGTAAACAGTATTGTTTTTTTCTTTTTCTATGGTCATCTTTTTTATTCCTAAAGTTCTCTTCGGGGCTCTAATTTTTACACCCACATAAATTTTGATCACTTTTTGCGTAAGAAGTGCGTGTTATACGCCGGATTTTTTACAGTATGTAAATGGATATTGAATTGTTTCTGTATTCTTTCTTGCGTTCTCTCTTTTTTGTATTCTCACAGCTCATTCATTACTATTTCAGCTGGCTTTATGAACAAGAAATTTAATGGAGTTATCACTTTAGACACACACAGAAGGATTTTAACAAAATCTGGTTACATTTACATTGACTAATCAAAAATACCTGGTATAGAGAAAGTTCTGCTCGTTTTGAATATTAAGTTTTAAGCATTGTTGATCCTTAGCAAAAATATGGATTCGTCTGAAACCTAGCTCAGACAGTTAGATTAGTATATGATTCATGATTTATACACATTTTTTTAAAATTTTAGTTAATTTTTTTGTTAAAGTTGTAAAACTATCCACATATGAATGAAGAATAAGTGCACTTAATACATTGCACGTTGCGTGAGTTCCAAAAATAAAAAGGCGATGAAGGCAAAAAAAAACTTGTGCGTTGTGTTTAGAGAGGACGAAGTAGCGGATCGAACATGCCAAAGATGGTTTACAAAATTTTGTTCGGGCAATTTTTTTAAAAGAAAAACCCAGATCATGAAGTCTATCAGACATTAATGACCAAGTGCTACGCAGTATGATCAGGACAAACCCCACTTTAACTTCCACAGAGGTGGGAGGTCGGTGCTGCCCGAGCACTGACCTTGATGGCAGAGTCGCGAAATCGCGGCCGGCTTTGTCGAGTCCTAGTACCACGGAAGATTCGCCTTGTAGAGCAACTGATGCACGTTATACCAGACGAGGCTCAATGTCCTTACGTTCACATAATGCGGCAGATTGGAGAGAGGATACCAGTCCGATTGTTGTCCTCTTTATCTGACCGAAGCTCAAAATTACAAACTCGATCAACAATAGCCCGAGCGTAACTTCAAAGTGCAATGCTAATAAGTCTCAAATCAAGTTAACCAATTAGAGGTTTAAGTACACAGTAATACCTTATACATCTCTAGAACGATTTCAAAAAGCTAAAGACTAAAGCTGTTGTTTTTAACAATTTTCCCCATCCCTGCCTATTTTAAATACAATGTGGAAATCGCAATGAATTTTTTTTCAGGTCTTTGTCTGCTACTGAATCCAAGATGAATGTGGCGGATCTTGTTATGGATGAAGATTCCCTAATCGGATTGAGTGAAGACGAGTTAATTGCCCGAACTCTTCGTATTAGGTCTCTGAGAAAGGTAACAGTTAAATTTAACTTTTTATTTAGCGACAAACTTAATAACTAATAATCAAATTTTCACTTTTATGGTATAACAGTGTTCGAAAAAACTTTCATTCCTAATAATGTAAAGAGTAACAGTTATAGTGCGTGCATTTTTTAATGCTAGATTTAATCCTGAAGCTATTTTTGAAATTTCCAACTGTCAAAAAATATCTGAAGAATATGTTTGTATATAAGTTTTCCTTTCGCCTTAAGAATAGACTGTTTTGGGCAGTGGTGTACATAGATTTCTCTCGTGGGGAAGGGGGGGGGGAATCATTCTAAAACATTTAAACGCAAGAGCTGAAGATTAATCTCATATGGTAAAAATGAAACCTGTTGGTCTATCCCCTTGTGAACGCCATCAGCTTTGGTTGACAGATGAACATGTCTATTGCAACGCTTTTACGCTTTCTGTGGATTTTTTTTAGATTTAGTTTGCCTCTTTTTTACGAAAATTAACACACAAATGTCCCTCAAAATTTCCTAGAATCAATCTTCGGAAATGATTTCGAACATTTTTCGGATCCGTAGTCAATCAGTCGATTGGGTTGGCCAACTTAATGACCTTCGAAACCCTTGAGTCCCAGTGAACTTCTTCCACCAAACATAAGTCGTGATAAGAACATAATGAATTTGTGTATTAATTGGCCAACTGCTAAAAAATCATGAAATTAATGTAATATATTGCTAATGTAAAAAAAATTAATTTTTTTATAAGCAGATGCACACACACAACACTCTTTTAACAATTAGTTCTCTTCATAAGCTCAACAGTTTTTTGCAAGCCAAAGTTGACTCGCTGATCCTCCAGTTGACCCTATCAGTCAAGACGGCCTTCCTTCGGTTGATTCCCAGTAGTTTGAGGTCCTCTTCAACATCGACTAATCATAGTGTAGGTGGTCGTCCTCTACGTCTGATCCCTTCAATTTTAGAAAAATTAATTTCTTTTGGTAGGAAAAGCATCGACATATGGCCCAGCCACCTAATATCTGATGCTTTTATAGTTCTCACAATGTCAGTCTCGCGATATTTCCAGTAAATTACATGAACGTAAAGAAAAATAATCATGAAATATTTTGTAGATTTGGTTATAGTATTAGTTTAATTTGACGTTGAATTGTGTGTGAGACTTGATTCCATACAAAAATGTCGATGACAGGAAAAATCTACTGCTCAATATTTATGTAATACAATTATTTTATGTTCTTGCTTGATGCTGAAGTACTAATTCTAAAGTATTTTGAATCTGATCCTATTTTGCCACAGAACATACATTCAGTGTTTATCAGGAAGTGAAAAAATTTGCAGTTTAAATTTAAAATTTTTGTCATAAATATTCTGTTAAATTTATTGAAACACCATATCAAGCCAAATTAAACATCAGCCTTATGTTTCACTCGGTATAATGAGCTTCGTTATAATCGCAATGCAATCAAACATAAAGCAAATATTAAATTATTTTTTAAGAATTTAC
>BMAV01018840.1:16038-53969 GCA_019973955.1 Trichonephila inaurata madagascariensis
TAGACATTTTTTTTATGTAGTAAAGATCCACAAAGGGTTTTGAAAAAATCAACCCTCAAGGGGGAGGGGGGAAAGGTTAAGTGCCATTATAGAAAAATAGTCCAGTTTTTGAGCAATTAGACCAACCGACTTTTTCCGTTTTTGAACTATTAGACGAACAGACTTGAAATTTCCTTTCCGATTCCTTCATTAAAGTAGAGATCTGCTAAAAAAGGGTTTTGCGAAAATCGACACCCAAGGGGAGGTTGCGAGGGGTTAAATGCCGTTTTAGATAACAGAGTTGTAAATATAAAGATATATCCATAGAATATGCCATTATAGAGTTAAATTTATGAGCTGCATATCAGTAATATTTAAATAAAAAGAATAAAACTTTATGGGAAGGGGAGTGTCGATGAAATGTATATTTACTAACACGCGCCTATAAAAACTCTCAATTCAAAACTAAGCGACCCCGAGCACGATTGCCAACTGGAGCCGAATAAATCAGATTAGCGTAACTCATTCGAATCTGACGCATAATTTAGATTCACTCTTCAGCAAAACGCGCGTAAAGAAGTTATCACTTCAATACTTTTTATTACTGTATTAAAACTTCTCACTTAGTAGTAATACACTACATACATTTGTGACTTTTCTTTAAACATTCAATGACTTTTCTTGTACTTTAGAGTGTTGAAGAACGCTTGAAAAAGAAAAGTGAAGATGAAAAGCGAGTGAATAATTTCAGAGAACGTCCTGTTTATCTGTAATGAAGAATATTTAAAACACACGCAATGAGAATCACTGCCAATAACGAGTGTACCTTTTTTATGTTAAAATGCCAAAATTATTTTAAAACAATAACAAAAGGATTGAATTTTATGCATTGTATATTTATTTTTTTCAATGTGTGTATAATTGTTTTGTGTTATTTAGATTTAAAAATCAGTGCTATAATTTTGTCAATTTGTGTGATGTGTAAATCGTAATTTTTAAAAATAAATTTAAAACTGAATGATTCGTCCTTTTTTCTGTATTAATTTTATTTCGTATGTTTTTGTAAATAGCAAGCAATCAACCCTTTAATATGCGTGATCGAGTTAATTCGAGCAAAGTCGTATTTTATGCTGCTATAATTTTCACATTCGAATATAAGCTATCATCGAATCATTCAGCACTCGAATGCAAGCACTCGTGAGATTGATTGTCAACTATCATCGTGATTTCGTAAATTTGAATAAGTTTTTAGTAAATTCAAATAAATATATAAAAGAATATTATTTTTTTTCACATTTGCTAGGCATCAGCATTTGGGACGTATGTTTTGTATTTAAAAAAAATTGAAGTGGAAAAAAAATATTTAGATTTCGAAACCAAATTAGTTTTTTTTTCTCTCTTAATTTCAAATGGCAAGTTAAAAGACAACTGAGCATCATAACAAACAAAACACAATGGAAAAAATGACGCCAGTTAGATACATAAACTCGGGGCAACCCTCACCACCCAATCGCTCCCAAATTGAAGTTCGAGGAAGAGCAGGGCACTTGCGATGGCGCAAGAGGTCCATATCCTCTCTAAGATTGCATACACAAAGCAAAGAGCGTCTGATACGACATTGATACGATGGAGGTGCTCGTAGACACAGTCATGACCAGAAATGAGACGAAACATCGCAACAATTTATTTCGTCATTCGTATCCTTCACAAATCCATTGAAGCCCTGATTTTTGTTTGTAAAAGTGAATTCTTGGAAAGAATAGGAACTGAACGTCTTCCTAGAAATTGACCTGATGGAGTCGTATGAGGGGAGACAAGTGTGATGTTTGGAGGGCTGAGGCTCCTTTTTTAGCCAAATCATCAGCAGTATCATTATCCTGAACTCTCCAATAAGCAGGGATCTATTGAAGTACAACCTATTTGTCGTTACGTGCGAGCCAATGGAGAAGATGGGAACGGTAATCGACAGTAGTATAAAATAGTACATTTCTAGAATTGCAACCCTTTAAGTTCATAAGGAACGTCATTTCTTTCAAATAAAGGTATTTCGATATATGTAGAAAGCCAACTTTTTTTATGCACATCTTTTTTTTTCTTCTTATTTTTATAGCTATCATTTTCATACCCGGCGCATAACGCGCACCCATGAATTTCGATCTTATTTCTTGTGTTAAAAGTGCGCGTTATACTCCGGATTTTACGGTAGTTAAATTTAAGAAATTTTCGTCATTAAGCGTTCCTATTATTTCATGGGTTCCTCTAAGTAGATTATTACATACTAGGAATATATAATTATTTCTACAAATCTTTGAAATAGTTTAAATCGCGTACTGTTTCCCTATTTACACCAACTCGATTTGTTTTATCAAAAATCGGATATAATTTTAATCGTCTTAGAAATTTTTCCTAAGCAATAAGCGAGTTAAAGTGACAAGTACAACACTGGTGGTTTTGTATTATAGTTGATATAGCCTACCTATTTATTATAGCTACCTATTTTCAGTAGGGGCAAAAAGTCCACAACACACTCAATTATTTTGCCTAGTTTCCATTTTTGACTTAACTTTTTGTTATGAAATTATCGTACTATCTTCGCCAGCATTATTGCTCCCAACGTTTTTTTCATGCTGATTTCAAATCTGTTAGTACATTTTATGTAAAATAGTTTTATCGATATTTTGAAAAAAAAAACGTGATACAAGGCAAGATACGTACAAGGCATATAAAGTACAAATAATATATTGTCTTTTTCAACCAATGAAATGCTCCATTATTCCAACCGGTTAGAGAGCAGTAGTATTAAAGGATTGAAAATAGAATGGGCATCGTGTTTTAATATATTGAAAGTAACCGTCTGTGTTGCAATTTGAAGTGCATGAGATAATATTGGAATCATGGGTAAATTTTTCTTTCTGCGTTATGATGAAAGATACAAAATAATATTTTGGAAGGAAGATTATTCTATGTATCTAATTGGTACTGAAGTACCATGTGCTCCTTCTACTGCTATGAGAACGTTGAAAAAATATTTTGAAACAAATTCTATTGTGAACAGGAAGCGAAGTGGACGATCCGAGAAAAACTTTACGTGAAAATAGAGTATTACACACGATTTCACTTTAATTAAATGGCCTAATTCACCACAAATTTTGAAATAACGGATGGATTTAACATCAAATGTGAATGTGTGCCCATTAATTATGAGAGGAAGATTGCTGGAAATTGGATTACGAGGCTTCAAAGCTAGCACAAAAATATTACTGACTGATTGGTGTGGAAAAGAAATCATTCATTATATGAACTAATAAGGCTGTTTTCGGTTAATGTTAAAGAATAGGACCCGAATTAAGTACATTTTTTCAGATATAAAAGAAATTAAAAAAATTAATTATATTCTGGCTTCACTATCCCTTAGAGAACAACATATTTTATCATTCTTCACTTTTTTGACAGAGCTGAGCCACACATTTCTTCTGGTATAAAATGTGTTTCGCATTTTTTCTCCTATACCGTTATGTTAAATGATCTGTCATTTCACGTGTTAAAATGAAAAAAATAATACTCAACGAATATTTTGAAATTTTGGAAACGCTGTATTGTTAATAGATGTAGGTGTTAAAATGTTGCCAATTTTCAAGAAAATTTAGGCATTTCTTTGTCTGAAAATGTGCTTCAAGTTTATAGTTTAGGCTCTCGTACTTTTGCCGAAAACAGCCTTAAAGACTTTGAAAAGTTAATAAGTGATGAAGGTCAGTTTTGCTTTTCAGATAACAAAAATAGTGATAATATGGGGATGAATGTCTTCTCGGGTCTTTGGAAGACTTCACAAAGTGAGAACAGGGAGAATGAGAGGATATATATATATACACTAGAAAATAATACAGAATACAGTTGAACCTGTTTTTGTGCGGTTGATAAAAATCGCATAAAAATAACCGCACAAAAAAATACACGAAAATTTCATTAATTCTTACATATAACAAGCAAATTCGTCGAAATACTGATGAAAAAAAATTTTATGCGGTCGCACAAAAGTAAAATCGCATTAAAAAAAGGAGCGCACAAAAACGGGTTTTACTGTAGTACAAAATAAATAGCTTTTAATCAGTCACTAATTCCATAGGACAATAAGACTCCATATCAAGGCGCAAATGTAGTCCAGAAATGGTTCGAAGACAATACTGCGAATTGAATGAGCTGACCAGGATCTCTCCAGATTTTAATCCTACAAAGAACCTAAGGCCTAAAATTGATTATGATATTTCGAAGAAAAAAAGCTTCAAACAAACTTGTTAATTGAAGCTTTGATATTTTCTTTCAATCATGTGGTCATAAAAGAACTTCTTGTGAAATTGGTGTGTTCCATGCCAAAAAGATGTGGAGTCATAGTTAGAGCAAACGGCTGACCCATAAAATACTGATGATCCAACATGAAACAATCATGTAGTTTTCATAATGCATGTTACACATATCATACTTGTAAGGTTTTGTGTTATTCTAAAACGTATGTTTTTTTAAATTGTGTTATTCTGTTCATATCACACATTCTTGCGTTCAGGCAGATGTACTACAAAAAATATTTGCCGTATTAAAAAAATAGTAACAGATTTGTAACCAGCATCAATAAATTAAAAATAGTTAAGATAATACAATAATTTCATAACGAAAGTTTAAGTCAAGCACCAAAATTTGGCAAAACAATGAGTATGTTCCGAACTTTTTGCCACCACTGTGTGTTCTTTTCCTCTTTTAGAAAATGGTGCAGAACAAAAACGAAATGCCGTGATTTGCTTTTTTTAACGGGAGTAAATTAACCCGATGCAAAACTAGGTTTCGCTATTTGGCATTTTTTTAAGTAGTACGAATAGTGGAAAATGTGTTCTATCTTCATCATTCTTAGTAAAAATTTCATTGTTGAACAGAGCTGGTTTTAACACAAAACACATTCTAAGCTTATTAGATATAATACAGAGCTACATACATAAACCAAGGTCGCTTATATTTCCATGATCATATTTATTATTTTTATTGTTATTTTCCGATTCAATCCTATTTGTGAAGACATAAGGTTCCTCAACGAATTTCACAGCTTCAACATTTTCATTGCAAGACTATGTAGTTAGTGCGGAGCTTTCTTAAGTTAAAACGTGAATTGTAATATCTGAAGTCGGATCAATTTAATCACCAGAATTACACTGCTGGCCACCGTAAATGCAACACCGTAAATGAAAGACAAGAGATAGCTCAACAAAATTTATTTTGTAGATAACATGTTGACCAAGTATCAAATGATTAAATTTATAGACTTCTGTGAAGTGTGGTTTCTGCCAGAATCAGTAGCCAGAGTATCCGTTATTGTTGGAGATAACCGCTGCCACACGCCTCGGCATTGATTCAAAGAGACTTTGGATGTGTTCTTGGGGTATAGCAGACCAAGCAGCTTCCACACGTAGCCAAAGTTGATCTGTTGTGGCAGCTAGGAGTGTAATCTGGGTCAATCGTTGAGCAACCATGGACCACATGTTTTCTATCGGCGAAAGATTCGGAGAACGAGCCGGTCAGGGAAGCAATTTAATCTGGTGATTGACGAAGAACCTTTGGACCATGCGTGCCACGTGTGCTCGCTCATTATCCTGTTGAAATATGGCTATGGCAAAGCCCTGAAGATAAGGAAGAACAACTGGTTCCAACACCTCGGAGATGTTACGCTGGCAGTTTAAAGTACCGCAATGCGTACTAAGGAGTACGAGAGTGATATCCAATACCGCTCCATACCATAATACCCGGTGCAGGACCAGTGTAACGGTGCATACCGCAGCTGTTCAGCATCTTCTCTCCACGGTGTCTCCAGACTCAAATCCGACCATCTTGGTGTTGCATACAGATGCTGGACTCGTCAAGAAAGACAACTTCATTCCATTCTGCCGCCCACATCCTTCTTTCATCGTACCATTGGCATCGGAGACGTCTGTGGTTCTGCGTCAAGGGTAGACCAAGGAATGGACGTCTTGTGGACAGACCACTCTGCTGTAAACGGCGTCGAATGGTACGCGCAGACACTGAATGTGCTGTGCTATGGTTCGTGATGTGACTGAGCTATCCGTCACTGCCATGCGCACAATTTGCCTGTCCTCACGTGAAGTGGTGCACTGAGGTGGATGCGATCGACCACATCGGTCTGTCGCACCCTCCTGCATCCAACGGTCACATATCCGCATTACAGTTGTTTGGTTTCGTCCAACACGACTACCGATTTCCCTGAAAGAAAATCCACAATCTCGGTAGGCCACTATCCTTCCTCTGTCGAACTCGGATACTTGATCAAAAGCTGATCGCTGTTTTCTACGAGACATAACTGATCGGTTTTTGGAAAAAAACACAAGAAAAACACAATTGCCGAACTTTAAATCGTCGAAATATCCAAGCTTTAAATAGCGCTTTCAGGTGGCTCCACAGGCGCGCGTGATGTGTGTATGCGCTGAAATTCTAATCATTTGCATATCTCACCTCCGCTAATGCATGTTGTAAATTTCATGTTATTTGCAATTATTTTTTCAACTGTTATTGTTATTTTACGTATTATTCAATTGTTATTTCATTATGTTGGCCAACAGTGTACTTCGTAGTGAAGAAAACAGATGTACTAGTGTGACTTCTCTTGAAATTTAGTAATCCTTTTTTTTTCTTTTTTCTGTTCTTTTCTTTCTGCAAATTTTCTTTTTTGACACCATGGAAGGATATATTTTTGGCATAGACATAATTAGATCAAACAATATTAAGCATTTTACAGAATGAATTATCAAAGTACTATATACAATCTAACCTAGTACGCGAGGTAAATGATAGTAAATCTTCGTAGAGCTTATGTTTACAATATGCTACGCAGTTGCACTTGATTGAAGCATATACTTTATAAACCAGTATATTTATGAACCAGTCGATTACGCCAGTTGAATTTCTTCCACTCTTTCCAAGCAGGTCGTGGTCGGTGAAAAAGTGATGCTGTATGCGTTTTTGAAAGTTACTCGTTTAACTTACATTACTTTTACTTATCAACATATATATATATATAAACATAAACGCACACACATGAAATATAACGTTAGGCGTAGAAAAGAGAAGGTGGCTGGTGATGACCAGTCCGTTTTTGTCTAAAAAGTCTGGTTTAAGGTGGGATCCTAGGGAGTTCCCTAAATCGAATAACAAAACCTAAACACTTTCATTATCAAGAATCAGTTTGAAAATTATCGAAACTTAGAAATCTACAATAATAATTATATATATATTTTTACGATAAATGATACTCTTTTCATCATACTTATAATGGCAGGAGGGAATCATGTTCAATAGAACATTACTTTAATTCTTGATCATTTTGGGGGCCCTTTAATCTCAGGGTAAAGGTGAACAGCATCCGCCGCACCACCGCCCAGATGGGCCTCCCCGGAGTCATCGCAAGATATGAGAATTTCAGGACCGGAATCATTTTTCAAAGTCAGTGTGTGTTGTTTCTGATCAAATGTGAGTTCTCTTAGAAACAATAACTCAAACCCGACAAAGATTTCAGTCTCCCTGATCCTAGTAATAGTTTCGAAATCCTTCTCAACCAGATAAATCTTATCATCGAAGAAATAAAAAAGCAGGTTGCAAAACTAGTTAGTGAACATGATAAGGACAACCACAATATCTTTTAACAATTAATTGCCTTAAAATTGTTTAAAATCTGAAATTCTGAAAATCCATTCTATCAAAAGGCTTGGTGAATTATTGTTATTTAATTTCAGTAATCTCGCCTTCAGTTTTCCGGATGTTATTACAGCATGCCTGTTATTTTTGACCCTTCCGGTCACAACTGTAACAGCTGAAATAAATTTTTCCAAGCTAACAATTATTTTAGAACATCCATAGAACAAGATCAGTTATCGGGTTTAGCAATGCTTTCGATAGAAATAGATGAACTTAAAAAATTGGAATCCCATTCTGCGAGGGGTGTTAATATAAAAACGTTTGTGCAAAAAAAAATACCGAGAAAGGCACCTAATAAGCCACTAGGCTAATTGTTAAGTAGTAAACTATTTTAAAATATGTATGTATGTATACATATGTGGGCACTTTCGAATAAGATTTATTGTAATTTTGATACAGGTCTACACCCCAGTCATAATTAAAGTCATACACATAATTTGAATATGGATGTGTAAAAATTAAAATAGGATTTATTTACATACAAAATGGACATATTAACTTTTTTATGTATTCCTTAAAAACTAATTTTCTAAAAAGTTCATAAACATTAAAAAAATTACATAAGTAACAAAAAATTAGAATATGATATTTTAAAAGTGTTTTATTACTATTAAAGGCTGAATATACAGAGGACCACAAAAGTGTTCGTACACTTGCAATTTCCTATACAATTGAATATTTTCTACTAATAAAAATTAATATTTCGGAATTGTATTTTTTATGATATCCGCAACCTGTTTTTAATGGAATGACGTAATTAATTTTTTAAAAATAGTATAGCTATTTTTAAAAATTAATAATCAAAAAGCTATTAAAAAATTACGCCACAAGTCTTGGTATACTTTACAAAAAATTTCAACATAGCTTTAAATATTGTATTTCTTTCTTAATTTAGTACTTAGTAGGATATCTTTTAGTGTCCGCAACAACTTTTAAGTGTCTTGGTATAGATTTAATCAGTTTTTTGTAATTTCTGCATAGATTTTTCACCATGCTCCTGTGATTATTATTTTTACTTCACATTATATGTTTACATGTCATGCTTTCTTTTTTTTAAAAAAAATCAAATTCTCATCAAATATGTTCCACAAGGCTAAATAAAGTTATTGATGAGGTGTTTTCCGAATTTGTGGACAATTCGGAAGACACCAGGGGCCTACATTGAGAGCAGTGCGCTTGGTGTCATTATCCTGTTAAAAAATGAAGTTTTCTCCAACATCCAAATTTTGGGCGGCTTATTTAAAATTTCTCTTTAAAATATTTAAATAGAGCTCACGATTCATAATATTATCAAAAGATATCAAATTACTTAATCCTTAATCCGATTTACACCTCCACGTAAGAACAGTTCCACCTCCATGGTTCACTGATCCAACTAGATTCTTGGGATTAAGTTTCAGAAAATTCAGCATTGACAGCAAATTGATTGGGATGACAGAAAATTCAACATTTTTGGTTCTGATGGGTGTATAATAGTTTGTAAATGAAAAAATGAGGAATTTAATATCATGAATTTATATGTGGAACATGAACGTTCGGGACGTCCAAATACTGTAACTACTGATGAAAACATCACCAAAGTTCACCAAATGGTGCTAGACGGCTACCGAATTAAAGTGAGAGAGATAGCAGAGTTTATGAACATGTCAAAAGAACGTGTTTGTCACATTAAATCAACATTTAGGGGCATGAGAAAGCTGTTCGCGCGTTGGATGCAGCATTTGCTCACGTTTGACCAAAACGTGTTCGAATGAACATTTCCAACGATCTGTTGGCGCAGTTAAGGCGCAATAAATCCGAATTTTGGCACCGATTAATTATTATAGCCGAACCTTGGATACACTATTATACACCCGAAACAAAAATACAGTCCAAACAGTGGACTGCAAAGGAGCGACTGGCTCCAAAAACAGCAAAAACTGTTTTTTCGGCTGGGAAAGTGATGGCGACTGTTTTTTTGGATAGTCATGGAGTTATTTTAATCGATTATCTTCAAAAAGGAAAAACCATTACAGGATAATACAACGCATGATTACATGACAAGCTGAAGGCAGAACTTGTGGAAAAACGGCCACGTTTGCAGAAAAAGAAAAACCGTCACCGGTCACACCGTCTCACACCTCAGCGGTTGCCATGGCAAAAATCCACGAATTACGGTTTGAACAGCTTGACCATCCACCTTACTCACTAGATCTAGCCCTAAGCGACTTCCTTTTGTTCCCTCATCTAAAAATTGTCATCAGAAGACATATTTTCGTCAAATGAAGAGGCAATCACCTTCGTGAACAATTATTTTGCAGAGAAAAACGCCGGGTACTATTTGGACGGGTTGCAGAGATGGGAGCATCGGTGGGAGAAGTGTGTAGAGTTACAAGGAGAATATGTTGAAAAAAAAAATTAGAAAAAATGTCTTGTATCTTTGTTAGGTCGGAAACTTCTCAGACCACCCTCGTAAATTCTCAAAGTCAGTATCCGAATCCGAATGTTTCTTAAATCGTGATTTTTATTTATAAACATTTTAAATACAGTTTTCTTTGCTTAAAATTTTTTTATACCAGTTATATTCGAAGTAAAATATATGCCAAACAGTTTGATATTGATACTTAATTGTTTTTCATAAAAAGTTTTATTTATAAAATTATCTAATATAGTTTTGCATAGACAGAGATGGCATTCTCCTCAAAGAGGCCCGGGTGCAAAAAAAGTATTTGAGGCCTCAATTTTTTTGTAAAATTAAAAAATTACTAATACGAACATATATTACTAATGGATATTCATTTACTGCATGGTTTTGTTTTTTGCTAGTACATTAATGACTTCAGAAAAATTACTATTTTTTGCAATTTTACTTCGATACTTAATATAGCAAGTGCATTTAAGAGTTCTGCACACATTCTTGACCGAAGATAATTCTTTATTAATTTTAATTTGCCGAAATTGACTGAGCACTTGCTATAGCAACTGGCAATGTAGAAAGAAAGTCTTAAACAGCTAACGCATTTAGAAATAGTTCATTGTAATTATTATTTAGAATTTATAGCAATGTCTTATGCGTTATCTACATCCCTTTCATTCAAAATCCAAATCCGTAGGAAACCAATTTCCTGTTTGGATTAGGTTTTCACATCTATATCTTTGTAATATAACAAAGTTTGTGCGGACCATTTTTCTAGTTCGTGTTTTTTTCTAAGATTTTTACAATAGATTCATTTGAAGTCAGAAATAATATTTGGTACATTTTTAAATATACTTTCTATATCTACAATAACTATACCAGTGAGTGTCGCAACAGCCAGTTTTGACTAAACACAACAATGTTAAAAAATAACATCTAAATTCCCACAAATCGGGTTTTCTACAGCTTCATCTTCTGCTATTCCGGAATACTGTAAAATTCCAAAAAGTCGGCCTAATTTTTGACCGAAGGGTGGGCGAGTCTGTGGGAATACCGGGTTATCGTGAATGAGATTAAAAAAGAATAAGCACAAGTGTTTCCTCAGAAAATATTGTACTGCACTTGTATGTATTGCTTGCTCTTGCGAATACAACAGAAAATAAACTGTCCAAATACCCTTAAGGTATTCGACTGCGTTCGTAACCGTAATTTTGCAAAAGTTTATAAATGGATAATATTTATGATATTTGGTGTCACTTAGATTAGAAAACGTATATAAAATTGTTTTAAAAATATTATTACAATGAAAAATTATTTGAGCACAATATTTTGACAAAAAATGAACACAGAATGACCAATTTTCAAAACATTCTTCTTTTATGAAAAATGCTTCTATTATAATAATATAATTTGCCTGTAAATAGCTCAGACCTCTGTACAGAGGGTGAACTAGAACTTTTGAAATATATAACTTAGAAGTGGATTTATCCATATTTTACTACAACAGAGGGCAAAAATTTTAAGAAAAAAACGTCGATACATATTTCAATAGGTGAATTGAGAATTTTTCAATGAGAATTTTTCAAAACTCCTAGTTCGGACTTTCTGGAGAAGTTTTTACTTTATATAAGCACAAAATATTATTATAGAAGTATTTTTTATAAAAGGAGAACGTTATAAAAAAAAAGTTATTCTAAGTTAATTTTTTGCCAAAATATTGCTTTTAAATAATTTTTTTTTTGTCATATGTCTTTAAAACAATTTTATACATGTATTCTAATCTAAGTGACGCTAAATGCCATGAAAATGATCCATTTATGCGCTTTTTTAAAATTACGGTTTCAAACGAAGTCGGATACCTTAAACAAAAAAACAGAAAAAGAATACTTTTTTTCATGAAGAGATAGAGCATTTACAACATAAACATTTGAAAATGTACAGAGAACGGGTTTGCATGAGAGTTTTTTTCGACCTTCAAGGGTGGCCGAGTTATCCGGAGTGCCCAGTGGCGTGGCATAACGTACACCCCCGCAATCCCCTTTAAGAGGAAGGGCAGGGCTCTAAGGGGCCCAAAGCCTGACTGACTCAAAGTAAATATTTGAGCTTAGGGCCCAAAACCTGACTTAACAGGGGACCCTAATATTCTTCGTTACGCCACTGAGATTGCCGGTGACCGAGTGCATGGGATTCTACTGTATAATCTTTTTTCTTTTTCAAATTTGTGTTTAGGGAAAATGATCTGAAGTATATAAATGACGTGCTTGCACTTTTGCTTCGTCTAAAAATATGCTAAATTTTGTTCTTAAGGTATCCGACTATGTTCGGAACCGTGATTTTGCAAAAGCGCATAAATGGATAATATTTATATTTAGCGTCACTTAGATTAGACAATGTATATAAAATTGTTTTAAGAATATTATTACAATAAAAAATTATTAAGTACAATATTTTGACAAAAAATGAACATGGAATGACAGGTTATCAAAATATTCTCCTTTTGTGAAAAATGCTTCTATTATAATAATAGTTTGTCTGTATATAGCTCAGACCTCTGTACAGATGCTCAACTAGAATTTTTGAAATATATAGCTTAGAAGTGGGTTTATCCATTTTTTACGACAACAGAGGGGAGAAATTTTAAGAAAAAAACGCCGCTAATTATTTCAATTGATTGTAACTCTGAAAATAATGTGAATTTTTCAACAAAAAAAAAAGAAAAAGAAAAAATAGTTTAGACTTTCTGGAGAAGTCTTTACTTTATATTAGCACACACACACAATATTATTATTTTAGAAGCATTTTTTATAAAAGGAGAACATTTTGAAGAAAGGTTATTGTAAGTTAATTTTTTTGCCAAAATATTGTATTTAAATCATGTTTTTTTTTGTTTGTTTTTTTTTTGTCAAAATGCCCTTAAAACAATTTTATACATGTATTCTAATCTAAGTGACACTAAATATCGCGAAAATTATCCATTTGTGCACTTTTTAAAATCACTTTTCCGAACGAAGTCGGATACCTTAAATTTTAGATTTCAATTTTTATTTTATTGATTAAATTAAAAGAATAATTGTTTTTACTTAAAATAATTTATTAACTCTGCTAATTTTGGACATTATTACAAACCATATCAATAAACATAAAATAAATGGCGCTCCTTATATTGAATCCAATAAACTTTTAGCTTCGAATATAGCTGTGTTGTTACTTAGTTATTTTTCCAGTTTGGGTGCGGATTCTCGGAAATTTCCTAAGCTAAATAGCAAAAACTGAACACTATCATCAAGAATTAGTTTAAGGATTGTCGCAATTCGAAGATATACAATAGTAATGATTAAGATTAAATATTTTTTTCTTTATATTGACAATGATAGGAATATCGTCAAGGTTACATTTGGTTTGATATAATAATATAAAATATAAAAAAATCATTGCATGTATTCATTGTAATTATATCATCACTAGCTGGTATCCCCGTTCTTCACAAGGTGAATAAAAAAAATTTTTAAAAAAATGTAGCAATAGAAATTGACGGATATAAAGAATTTTTGACGAGTTAATTTTTCAAGTGAACTACAAATTAAGCAAACAGAAGGTTCTCGCCTAGCATTTCTCCGCTCAAATAAACCCATATTTTAC
This sequence comes from Trichonephila inaurata madagascariensis, assembly GCA_019973955.1. NCBI lineage: Eukaryota > Metazoa > Arthropoda > Arachnida > Araneae > Nephilidae > Trichonephila > Trichonephila inaurata. Next base: position 29,798 of record BMAV01018840.1, read on the forward strand.
CAATTTTAAGTCTGTAGGTCTAAATAATTGAAAAAAGTTGTTTGTGTTTTTTGTTTTTGTTTTTCTACAGCGTTCCAATAACCCCCTTGTGGGTCGACTTTTGAAAGTCCCCTTTCTTAGCTGAAGCTCAGCAAAAGTAGCATACTTTCTGAATTTCAAGGCTGTAGGTTTAGTAGTTTATAAAAAGGAGTTTTTTTTTTAATATAAAATGCCCTCGTACAACCCATTGTGGGTTGATTTTCTCAAAACTCCTACTTAGAGGATCTCTATTCTATGAAATGAACATATCCATTAAAGTTCAAGTCTGTAGGTCTAATGGTTTAAAAATGGGGAATATTTATCTATAAAGCCCTTTTAACTCCTCGCAACACCCCCTTGGAAGTCTATTTTTGTGCAGATTCTCTTTTGTATCGGTTCTCTACTATATGAAAGGAACATACCCATTAAATTTCAAGTCTGTAGGTCTAACAGTTCAAAAACGGGAATATTTTTCTTTCGCGGCACTTATTCCCTGGGGAGTCGATTTTCACAAAACCCTTTCTTAACGGATCTCTACTCCATGAAAGGAACACGCTTACTATAAATTTCAAGTCTGTAGGTCTTACATATATAATTCCGAAGATATTGGAGGTCTATTTTTCTAAATCTTTTATATCGGATCTCTACTCCATGAAAGGATCCTGCCTACCAAATTTCAAGTAGGTAGGTCTAATAATTCAAAAACGGGATATTTATTTATAACGTTACTATAATTCCTCGCAACTCCCGTGGTGGTCAGTTTTTATTAAAAAAAACCTCTTCAGTAGTGGTTTCCTACTCCATGAAAGGATCATACCTGCCAAATTTGAAATCGGTAGGTCTAATAATTTAAAAAACGAGAATAATCTATAACGGCACTTAACCCATCACACCCCTTGGGTTTCGATTTTCGTCTCTTAGAGGATGTCTACTCCATGGAAGGAGAATTTCTATCAAATTTCAAGTCTGTAGGTCAAATAGTTGCGGAGATATCGTGATGAATGAGTGAGGTGGTCGCTTTTCTCTTTTATATATTTTGAGATAAATTTTTCTACAAAGGAACACTCTTTTATCTCTATTGTTAGGATTTCTTATTTCTTACCCTTTTTTTACCTTCCAGGGATAATCCAGAATTTTTCAGGAACATAGTCATTCTTGGGATTCCCGAAAGTCCCTCCATAGTTCAAAAAATGTAAGTAATAGTCATATTCTTAATTGATTCAATAATTATATAAAATAAAGATATACACAGAAATCCTAAAATTAATTTTACATTGAGTAACAAAATGCAAATAAAATATAACTATACTTTAAAAAAAAAAAAACTAAGCGGAAAAGCGGGCCTGGGTACTTCCTGCTTTTAAATTTGTAGAAATTTAATTTGTTTCCTGAAAATTTTTTTTTTATCAAATCAGTTGTTCGTAGATAAGTTTCATAACATCACACTAAAAGGATTTCTAATTTCCCTAAAATTTTTTTTTCATTCCCAAGAACCAAGAATAATGCTCAGGAATACAAAAAATATGAAAGCCATTCGATTTCCCAGGAAAGAAACCCTACCTACAGAGCGGAATTTGAATTCATGTGCAGAATATACTATTTTGTGATACTGCGATACCTTCCTACACCTATGTGTTTTACATCCGTCTATCTTTCCATCATTAAAAATTCGATCGAATCAATTTAATATAAAATTAAAATTTCTGACCAGGAAAGAAATTAATGTTCCTTTTCCCATTATTTCGTTTCCCGCCTATTATTCCTCAGCTTATGCACTCATCATCCCAAAATGAGCATGCGCAGATTGAAGGAAGCGACTTGGCATTTGTTTGGTTGCTATTGCGTTTGGTCTTAAGAAAGTATGTAGCAATTTTGTTTGCAATTAAAATTGTTACCGTTTGTTTACAACTTTTGCACGTGCTTCCGGCTTAACTTTAAAGAAAATAAACAACATGATGCTGATACATTTCTCACTTGCTAAAAATGTCAGATGTACTCTAAATATAAACTTTGGCCCATGTTTTGATATCGTCCGTTATGCTTCTGTCATATCTGGCTGTATTATGATTTTTTAGCGTAATCTACTGCATCATGTATTTGCATCTCTTTGTAACATATTAGAGACCGAAATTAAAACAGAAAAAATTGTAATTTTTGCTAGATTTAATTTTAAAGAGATTATTGTAGCTTATTATTTTCATAAAATAATCATATTATTAATATAATGTAAGATTTAGTTTTAATTTTTATAAATTAATGAAATGCACACACAAAATTTACATAATGTCTTTATCAGTTTTCTTTTGATATCCTGTGAAATATATGAATATACATTCTTGAACATAATAGTCATCTCATTTAATCTGTATTTTCCATTTTAATAGGTGTGATTTCATGATATCTATGTAGGTGAGAAAAAAATTTCAGACTTTTAAAAGAAATGGAATTGCCTTTACAGTTGCAAGTAAGGGAAAAAAATATATATATATATATTAATTAGATTTAAAAAGTTTTCCAGTACTATCATTTCATTAATATTTTTAATATAAGATGAAATATCAGATGTAATCGAGTTATATTTATGGAAATACAAACCAGCTCTTTTAAGAAATCCTTTTGTTATATTACCAAGAGAGTATCTTATTTGATTTATTTTTTACTGATAACTTTTTCTGGTACTTACATATTATTGCAACAATTGCCAACTCTATTAATAACTCGTCAAATTGGCGACCCCAATTTCCTATGTGTCGTATGTGCTGAATTTGCAACTAGGCGCTTCTTTTCATATAATGTCCCTAATAGGTTGTGGTAATATGTAAGTAACCTTTTTTTTTCTTATTTTGTTATTACTGACTCATAAATAACTACAAACATTCTTAAGGATGCACTTTCTTAATTTTTTTTTTTTTTTTTGTAATTATTTTAATCATAAATGTATTTATCTAAAAGATCCATTATTGTTAGAATTATGAAAATATCAGAGAAACCCATAAAAGTGTTATATTTTAATTTTATAATTCTTTAACGTGTCTTTTATTTTTAAAAAAAAATTCTTTTAAGAGAAAAAAAATTTAAGTAATTTTTTTTTGTTGTAGAATTTTGAGATACATACTGTTAAAAGATAAATTTTCATTCAAAGTTATGTATTGTTAGAAAAGTAGTCTTAAATAAAGTTATTTTCTATTCTATTGTTCTGTTTTTTTTTTGTTTTTTTTGGGGTTTTTTTACCAACATAGTTTATAGGATTATGGAATTTAAAATTAATCTCTTACCAAATGTCTGAGTGTTTCTAACCTACTGATTTTTTTAATACCAGCATTGATGGGAAATAATTGTATATTATTTAAAGGTAAATATTAAGGGCAGATTAAAGTATGAAAACTTTTTCAAATGGCTGTTTTTATTAGGGAATATTTGAATTCCTGTAAAATCTGTAAAAAAGGCTGATTTCTTTAAGTTCAATTATTGGTTTTTTTTTCTCTTTTGTTAAGAAAAATTGAAGCTGTTGTATTCTGCTTATAAAACTGATTCTTGATCATTTTAAATTTTAAGCAAAATGTTAATGTCAAACAAAAACTTCCATTTTGTGAAAGTCTGTACAAATATTTTGAGACCATTTTTCAGTGTAAAAAAATGAAAAGAAGGGAGAATAATGTTAATCAGTATTGTTATGCATTTGTTACAGTATCTGTTTTAAGCAGTTTTATAGTGAGCATCCTTTCCTATGCTTTTCTGGTTGTCTTATATATTGACTTAAGAAAACAAACATTTTCAATTTTTATTCCTTGCGATGCAACATAATGATTTAATAAAATTAGCTTATTGTTATTTTTATGTCCTTCCTTGGCTTAATAATAAATTCTATATACTGTTTTCTTTTTTCTTTTAATCATGATTGTGTAGTTTCATCTTTAATAAATTTATATTTGTAACCTCTTGAAAATATAAATCATATTTTCATATCATTGTAATAATTTTTATGCAATTTTCATAAATACTTTAAAATAATTTTATTTATGAAGTAACCTGTGTCCTGAATAGAAAAATATATGAATCTCTACATCAGAAAATTTTATGTGTATAAATGCAAATAAAAATAAACTCTTTATTACCTTTTTTGAAAAAGGAAAAAAAAAGAAATTTGAACTTTAAAGTACATTATTTTATTTAATGCTATTTAAATAATACTTCATTCATTATTCATGGTTTTAACATTTTATAAATGCATAGCAAAAGTAAATTGTATTTGAAGACAAATAGTAATTTTTTTAAATGAGGAATATTTCTTCTGCATTTTCAAAATAGAATTATTTTATGAAAAGTTATTGGAAAGAATTATTTTAATTAAAAAAAAATTTTTTTTAAGAAAACCTATGGATTCTTTTTGCTGCTGTTGCTGGATTGAAAATTGTAATGTTTGTAAATTAATGCTTTTTTTCCTTTCCTTCCCATAAAAAGTAATATTTAATTTTAACAGGAATTGCTACCTTGTGGTTACTCCTATAAATTGAAGAAGTGGACTCCATTTGAAAATAAACCAAATCATTTTGAAGCTATTTTATTGACTAATGTATACACTGAAGAAGAAGCCCAAGAATGGTGGCATGAGTTTAATGTTAAATCCAATACTACTATGAGAGTTAGAGCTACTTGTCCTAAAACAGGAAAAGTGAACACCTTTAAAATTTACTTACGTTGTTTACACCAAGGAAGAGCCGAAAAATCAGAGAAGTCAGATTGCCGTCAAAAGACCAAATCCACAGCTACTCCAGTGAAAAGAAATACCAATTGTCCTGCAGGAATGATTGTTGCTATAAGGCGACATATTAAGTACTCAAGAAGTAAAATGAGAGATCCAGTTGATCCTGTGCATCCTTGTGAAATACAAATTAGATATGTTCATAACCATCCAACAAATAGTGCTGACTCCTTGAGATTCAGACCTGTATCAAAAGAAGCTGAAGAAAAGTTGATTAATTTATATCAGATAGGTCACTCCCCTGCATCTGCTTTGGAAATGCTTAAGATAGATCTACAGATTGAACATGGTTCATCTTATTCCAAGATACGTTCTGATCGATATCATTGTCCAGACAAATCATTTTGCTATAGATTATATTACAAGCATTTTGGAAAAGATTATGCAGCTTCTTCAAAGAAAGATGTAATAAATCTTTTGAATACTAAAATATTAGATTATAATTCTGATATAGGTGAATTGTGTGTTTGTATTGGATTATCTGGAACAGATTATGCTATTGCTGTTTGCACACCACTAATGAAAAGAGCTCATTCTTTGGTAGAATCTGGCTCTATGGTTTACATTGAAGCCTGTGAATCACCTGGTAATAAAGAACGGGCTGAACATTATGTTTTATTGATGCTTGCCCATACAGCAGCAGGAGGGGTACCACTTGGAGCTATTTTATGTACCAGCAACAGTGCAGCTGTTCTTATTCTTGGCTTCCAGCTATTGAAGCAATTATTACCAGAACATGCCTTTTATTGCAGAAGGGAAAGTGGTCCATATGCATGTATGATTGAAGATTCAGAAAGTCAACTAGCAGCTCTTCATAGTGTGTGGCCTGAATCTGATATTATAATATGTATTTTTAGAGTTCTGCAACATATGTGGAGATGGCTGTGGGATGAAAAGCATAATATTTTGAAAGACCATCGATTATATCTCCTTTATCTCACAAAAACACTTCTCTTTGCTTCAAATGAAACAGAAATTGATGAGAAATACCAAGCTTTATGTGGAGATAGCATAAGTAGTCTTTATCCTTCATATCTGCAACAAACTAATTGTTTATGGGAAAAAAAGCATATGTGGGGTATTTGCTACCATCGACTCTTACCACTTTTAGGGGCTAATAACTATTATGAAGCTGCTGTTAGGACACTTAAAGACAGAGTGTTTGAACAAACGAAGTCTTTTAACATTGTTCAATTCTTAAATTATTTAGTCACTCGTTTAGATTCTTATTACAGAATTAAAATCTTGGATATAATTCACAATAAAGTAACACATATATTGCGTTCTCACTATCCAGATGTTGTTCCATCACACATTGATCAGGAGATTAAACAAGTGGCTGGAAATTATTTTCTTGTTCCTAATGAAAATGGAGATGAAAAAATACATACTGTAGATTTAGAACTTAACACATGTTCTTGTCCATTGGGTACATCTGGAGCCCTTTGCATTCATCAGTATTGGATATTTTTGAAAGTTCCTTCTGAAATGTTTAAAGCTGGTTTTATGGATTTCGAATTAAAACAGAAACTTAATATTGTTGCAACTGGAAATGATTCATTTGCTGAAACTTTGCAATTTCAATCACCTGTTTTGATTCCTCATTCTACTATACCAGGAGCAATATCTGTTGAAAGCTCTACCATCCATACTGAATGTGCAACTCTTACTAATGTTGAATGTATTTTCACTGAAACTAATTCATCCATAGGCAGCAGTTCATCGACATCAAATGTTTTATTATCTCAATCCAATCCAGAGCTTGTTACTTTGTCTTCTGTTGGAATTCAGGTTTCATCTAATACTTTTATTAATGCATCACCTCATATGGAATCAATAAATAATAATATAACTACAAATCCTGGTATCATTAATAATAAAACTTCTTCAAATGTTGAGATTAAAAATGTTTCAACTCCTACACAAAAGGCTTCAAAAAGTGCTGAAGAACCTGAAATGGATCAAAATGAATCTGAGATGGAAAAACGAATGGTAATAATGCATATTGTGCAATGTTTTATTTCATATATCTGTAGATCTTTATTAGTTGTTTGTGTACTAAATAGTTATTTGTTGAATTTCTTAAAATTAAAATGTCTGCAAAATTGCTTATATTTTATAATTTTTAGGTAATAATTTCCAAAAAAAAAAATTTGTTGTAATATAAAGGGGCAAAAAAATATATATATATTTATTTTCTCTTACTTCATTAGTGTTTTTTATGTAATTATTAGGAAACAAAATATTTTATATTAATAACTTAATAATTTTTGCAAAAATATTGTTTCAGTTAGCTTAAATATCTAAATTTCTTTCATAATTTATTAGACTAAAGTCTTGGAGAAATTTGAAGATTTCTGCCAGCGAGTGCGAGATGGTCTTAAGAACCAACCTAAAAGTTTCTTGCCTGCATTAGAAATAATGATGAAGACTCTTGAAAGGAAAGGAAATTCAAATGATCTTCTTATCTCTGGCTTGAGCTTTTTCGGTGTTCTTTCAGGTAATTTTTAACTTATATGTAACTTTAATATCTACTAAGTTTTGCTTATAAAAATTTTTTCATACATTGTTGTTTACCATGTGCTGCATAAATTTTATGCAGAAATGTGTTGATATCTTAATTCAATTAGGAATTCATGAGATACTATCTAAAATAACTCATGTTCAAATAATACAATATAGCGCTGATCTTCCTCTCGTGGGATGTCACGATCTTCTCCCAATTATACTGTTATTGGCAAATACAGCATTGAAATGCTTCTTTTGTGATGGCACACAGCTGGTCTGTTGCATTCTGCATGAAGTCTTTCTCAGTACTGAAATCTGGTGCTTTTTCTTTTTTCTAAGAATCATCTTGCTTTGCTCAAAATTTAATGTAGCATTATTGATAATATTTTTCTATCTTTTCTTAATAATGAAAATTTGATGGCCATCCCATATCTTCCTCATTCATTAGCAGTCTGCTAGTGTAACAAAGTCTTCAAGCATTAAAAAAATCAACACTTGTATATTAAGGTTGTCTGTATACATAAGCTAAACAGGATCTCCCTAGCTTCATTTGTTAATGTGTAAAAAATTATGTTCTTATATCTTTTGAACATGTCTGTAAATGGATTACAAAACAATACGCAATACTTTTTAAAGGATGTTGAAATACTTTAATTTTTATATCTTGTGTACTAATAAGTAAGAAAAATAACTTTAATTAGTTTGCTTCATTATAATTTATATAAACTGGTATGCTTATAAATTGTTGCACACTATTGCTACTACTTTCCCCTCATAACTCACAGAAAATACAGGGATTTAAATATATATGAAATATGGTCTCTTCATTTATTTGTAACTCTTTGTTTCTACAAAAAGGTTATAATAATTAATTTCTTTGTAAGGAGAATGATCAAATAATTATCATTAATTAAAAAATTCTCTTAGATGTTATTTATCTTTTTCTATTAAGTATTAAAAAATTATATTGATTTGAAATAAAATCTTGTATGTGCAGTGGCATAACAGAGAATATTAGGGCCCCCTTACAAAATCAGGTCTTGCATTTAATATTTTATAAATTGGTTAAATATGTACTTGGCATCAGTCAAGCTTTGGGTCCCTTAAAATCCTAGCCCCGTGATTGTGGGGATGTACGTTATGCCACTGTGTGCATGTAATTTAATTATATGCTGTAAGGAAATTCTTAGGAAGTAGCACCTATGTGTTCTTCTAATGAGGCTCAGTTGTCAATAAAAAGAGTTCTGAGAACAATACCAGTTGTTTCATATTTTGAATTGTATAATTGTTGACATTTTTTTTTTCTAAACTTAATAGTTGTGTAATATTTACAGTAAACAGTAATTTTTTTAAGTACTATATTCTAACAATTTTAATAGTTATCCTCTTTTTATCTCCTCCCTCCAAATTTCCCTAATTTTATAACAATAGAATATTTTATTTATAATCAATTTTCTGAGAACTTTATTTTAAAAAATTAAAAAATGATCTTTAAGTTTTTTTACTAATCATGATTGAAGTGATATGCCTAGTATAAATAGAAATTTTATTTAAGAATTATTTTTAATAAATGCCTATTAAAAGTTATTTTTCTTGTAGATTATTTTTAAAGTTTTAATCATACATGTTATTAAAGTTCCATGCCAGTGTCTACAATGACTGAAATAGCAACTTAATTTAAATTATGTGCAAAAATATTTTAATTTCTTAATTTTATATTCATATAATTAATAAATGAAATATTTTATTCATGCCTTAATCAATGCAAAATTGAAAATAAATATCATATATTATTTTTCAGCTCCTTCTCTAGTGAATAAAAGCAGAAAAAGAAGTACAATATCTTCCGCAATACTTGGAGAAGAAATCATTCCTAAAGTTCATGGTCGTCAAATGATAACTTATGGGAAGAAAAGACCTGCAAACTGTGATATAACTGAAAAACAAACATCTGGAGCAAATAAGTTAGAACTTGCAGAAAATATTAGTATATGAAATGATGAAATAGCTTGTCAAGTTTCTAAGAATTAGTTATAAAACGGAAGCATTTTTTTTTAATTTACCAAACAATAGTAATTATGCACTTTGCCTCAAAAAGATATTTATATAATTAGTCTAAATACTCTTGTGCTTTGCTCATTTTGGTTGGCCAAATAATATAAATTCATATGTAAAAAAAGAATGTTTAAGTTGTCAGTGACCTTGAAAATGAAGCATGAGTGTAGTGTTTAAAACTTCCCATCTTTGGGTCCAGAGATCTGTGCATTGTGTCTAATTGTGCTGGAAAAGTATTTCTCCTTCTTTTAAAAAATAATTAATAGCTCATTAAGTTGTCATTAACTTGCCTTCTCCATCCTACAGTGGAAAGTCTTTTTGCTTTGAAAGTGTTGGGCTTAAATCAGTGGTCTTCAAACTGTTTCTGCTCACAAAACCCCTGGAACTTGAAAGTGCTTTTGTGGAACTCCTTGAACTAGAAAGTGTTTTTGTGGAACCCCTAGAACTAGAAAGTGTTATTGTGGAACCCCATTCCATACACATACCTCAAAGAATATATCTCAAAATAATATTTAAAGTAGATCAACGTGTTATATACACTTTTTGTAAAGCAATTAAAAAAAGATTGCATTTATTTTTAAAAAAGACTACTCCAATTTTTTAAATGTAATTTACTCCTTAATAATATTTATTTATGATCGAAGTGTCACCTATCTATGCATTATATTTAATAACAGGTATATGTGCTTGCTTTTTTTCACACAAACTGTCGAAGTCTATGTCATTTGAGATTAAATCCAATCTCATTACATATTCTGAGTTTTATTTGTTTTTATATTTTATTTTTGTAGCCACTTATCTTGAGAAATATATTTCACTTAAACACAATGTACTGAATGGCATTAAAATGTTTATAGCTGTGTGAGAAATCCAGTGTATTTTGCATGAATTTGCAACCTAAAATTTAGAAGCTGTTCTTGCTTAAATTTAGATTTTAACATCGAATCGGTTGATAAGTTGTTTCCTCTCTTTCATTATGGTTGTTTTTACCACAAATGCAAAAAGGTGCTTTTTCCATTAGAAAACTAGTTTTGCTAGACATTGTGCTAACTAACAAGAATTATCACATGGAACCCAAGAGAGTAAACAATAGAATATTCACAATCTAGTAGAAAGTATGCATATAAAGATAAAACTCTTCTTAATATTCTTTTATTGTATAGTAATATAAGTTCAAATAGTGTTGCAAAATAAAATTATTATTTATAGATAAAATTTTCAGTTTTAAAGAATTAGGGGAAGGATGAGCTTTAGATACTTGTAACTGTACAGACTTCATAGAGAACGTGAATCCATTTTGCATACATATTTATTTCTTCTCAATTTTTTTATTCTGACTCATGGAACCCCTAGGAATTCCTTGCAGAACCCCAAGGTTCCGTGGAACACACTTTGAAGACCACTGGTTTAAATTATGGTAACACTGATAAAGGGTGCATCACTGTACTCATATTTATATGTAAAGAGTTTGACATTTAAACAACCTGGCATTTTGTATAAAAAATTTAGTTCAGGTGTAAAAAATGGTGTTTGAGAATAAATAAACATCTATTTTAAATATACACTACAGTTTTTTTCTTTTGATTTAAACCATTATATATTAAGCCAGGGATTCAGAAGTGTGTTTTTATTTGCTAATTAACATCTTAAATGGTTTTATTTATTTTAAGGCGAAAGGTTTATTTAATTTAGCAGAGATTTCAGTGAAATCTTGGTTTGCTATAACAGAAGGACTCTCTGAGTGATATTTAAAGAAGGTTGCTTTTCCTGGCACTATACTATAATTTTGGTATACATCTTTTGTTATATTAAGTGTAATTGTGAGTGTTTTTCATTGATATCAACGATCTAGATTAGATTTGACACATGTGTCTTAACCAATTGTATCTCTTGGCTGAGATATTTTTAGTGAACATTTTTACTTTACATAGAAGGTGTATTCCACCAGTAATGTTAGGCTGTTTTGCCACATCCACTGTGTTCGATTTTCAAGTCACCACTAAAGTGAAAAGCTGTTAGTGAGTTTGGCCACTGCTTTGGGGAAGGGCATGGATTTGAATTTTTCTTCTTCAGAGTTAGTAACATGTGCCTTGTTATGGTTAAGTCAACTGGGCTAAAAAGAAATTCCTCCTTTTTTTAAAAAAAGAAAATGATTTGAGGTTTATCATAATTTATTTTATTAAACTAAATACAATAACACTGTATAAAATTAACAATGGATTAAAACTTTTTAAAATTTGCATTCAAAAACTTGTTTTCTCCAACAACATTTTTTTCCTATTTGTTTGAATTCATTCATCAATTCATTTCTAATTCATTTTTGTTATTCTATTTTTTTTAAAGCTATTTTGGAAGGAAAGTTTGTTATTTTTGAAGCTGTTGGTTATTTTTCATGAATAATAATACTGGAAAAATAGTTGCTTTGTAAATATTATACATGTAATAATATGAATGAATTTCATTATTTATTTAAAAATCAATGTGTACTTTAGTGTGCATTCTTTTGTTTATAGTTTTTTTAGGTAATTTGTAGTAAACATAGTAGTAATTGTTTTGATTTAAAAGATGATGAGAGGTTTGTACAATTACCTTTTTTATCTTTTCACGTCCAAACATTTGATAGTATCAGGATTCAAATATCCAAAAAATTAGAGAATATTTTTTTATGTAAGTTGTAAAATGTAAAAATAATGCTTGATTTATATTATTTTTAGTATCAAATCTATCCAATTAGTATAACTAATTTTAAATCAGTGACAGAATTTTAATATTTATTTAAGAAATAATGCTTTTTTTGTGAGTTTTCAGTAATCAGTTGTTAAAATGGCTCTAATTATCAAAATTTTCTTTGAAAAAGCTATTCAATCTGGAAATCACAAATTTAGATTAAGCGATACCAAACAGTTCAAAATTATTTGAATCCCACTGCTGCTGCAAAACATATTCCATTGCAATTCTAAAATCAATTTATTATTTTCAACCTCAGCATTTTGAATAGCATAAATTTTTACTGTAAAAATATTTAAAGTAAAAAAAAAAGTTACATAGTGTTATGTACTTTATTGATGTTTATGAAAAAAAAATTAACAGCTTACTTAATATATCATTTGTTTACTATTTCAGTATGAGCATTTGTTGAAACATTCCATATATTGTGATCTCATTTTGTTTTACATTTGTAAAATGATATTTTTTTTAAATGATTCATTTTAAATTTTATTAAATAATTTGTATATCTTTATATCTTATTTTCAAATCATATTTCAAGATATTTGGAATTATTTTTGAGCTTATTTGTGAGTTAATCTAGTCTTGAAAGTACTTCATGTCAGTTTGTGTTAATAAATTGTTGTACACTTTACAATAGTTTGGCATTGTATACAGTATTAAGTAATATGATTTTGTGTTTAAGCTTTAGGCTGTAAATAATGATATTACTAGTATTTGTCATACTCAATTTTTTTATTGAAACAATCTTGTATATTGTGATACAGTTATAAATTTAACATTTCCTTTATCTAACAAACATGTAAAATTTGGGTAATACAAAATTGTATTGTAATGTTTCTTATAATCAACTTTTTTAAAATAAAAATTATATTTTTTCTTATGTATATATCTTTTAGTGTTTATAATATTATATATTTTCATATTGTTTCTATAATTGGGGTAAGCAGTACCTTACAAAAGTAGTTTTTGATCAAAATCTCATTTTAATTTTCAATATATCATTTTTTTAAACTGCCTTTTTTTTTTTAAATAAGAGAAGCAGTAACATTATTATCTCTTTGTTGTCCCCTTTTTTAAAAACTGGTTGTGTTCAACTGTCTCTCCTTCAACACTGAAAATTGTTGGGAAATTCTATTTTATTTGTTGTTTTCACATTAAAAACTAAGAAATTAAGCCTTTATATGTAAGCTTCAAGGTCCAATTATAGTTAGAATTTCTTCTAATGTTTCGCTTTCTTTTATACAAGTAATTTATTTTTTATTTTAATTCATATATTTATATGTAAATGTGAAATGTGGTTACTGTTTTGTTGTTTTTAAATGTTGTACTGCATTAAATTAAGTATCACTGAAAAATAATTTTTAAAAATTAGCTTTCTTTTAATTGGCAAAATTATGTGTGAAAAACATAGATTATTACACACACAAAGTGAAAATCGGTTAACACGAAACTGAGGGGACTGAAACCTTTTTTAGTGTTAAAGGATATTACAAAAAAAAAACATAGGTTCACCAAAATTAAGTTTATTATTTTATTTACATAGATGTGCTTTTATTTCATAAAAACCAATGAAACTAAAACATTTACAAGAAATTTAATACAAAATTTTCAATTTTTCTAAAAGACGAAACATTTATTGTTTTTGGAAAATAATCTGATACTCTTCTTTGCATTATCTTTTTTAGCATCAAATTGTCTACAGATTGTTTGTTTGATGTCATCCATTTTTTCATTTCACCATTGGAATGTGCATCTAGGTAATTGTGCATAATTTTCATGATGTTCCTCATTTCAGATGGTGTGGGAACAAGAGCTGCATTATTCATTTCATTTTTATCTTCAAAATCTGCAACAATTATATCTTTTGAGCTTTGAACAAATACCAAAATGTCTTTGTCTGCCATAATTGGGGCTGCATAGGCATTATCATCATCAACTGCAATGAATTCTTCTGATGATACAGTACGACAGTGCAATAATACCGAAACTTTCTCAAACATCTCTCTTAAATCTTGCCCGCATGGCTGGTGTTTTTGATATATTTTGTTAATTCCCAGAAGGGGAATTTTTTCGTATTAAGCGATTTTCGCGCGTTTCATACTAAGAGAAAAAAATACATGAAAATACATAGCAGTTTGTTGGGACTATTGTATTATTCTGTGTTAAGCAATATTTCGTCTTAAGCATTTTTGTGTTAAACGTATTTAATTGTATATGATAAACCAATGTTGCGTTATTCCTTACTAAGCTGAATGCTAGTAGCAAAAAACTGGATATTTTTCATGAAATAAGAGACCAGCAATTGATAACTTTATTTTAGAGTAATTAATATAAAGCTCTTAATTTTGACAAACCATTTTCCACATTTAAAGTATCCATGAATCTGTCTACCTATTCTTATGTTGAAAAATTGTAGCAAATGGAAGTGATTATTCTTTTTATGTTCTTTTATTATTAACCAATTCCATTAAATTTTTACTCAGACAATTTTCTCAGGATAAAAAAGTTGGCTCATTATTCATGCCCAGGAGAAAGTGTTAAAGATAGCATTACCACAGGCATAAATCAGTGTTCTTTTATCATCTGCATTAATTTGATATTCTACTGCACATAAAGCATTTATTGGAAATTTTGAAAACCAAAATTTTGAGCGTCTTATGGAATTTACATACTGTGAAGGAACATGGTTTCAAAAGAGATTTTATTATTATCCTTAAAATGTCCAGTTTTACTGTTTATGTTGCAGTTATTTAATTTAATAAAAAAAAAATTGTGACTCATTTAGTATTATACGACCTAAATATATATGTGCTGTCTTTAATAGTTTGAAATAGTTTTCTTTTTTTATTGATAAAAACAAAATTTTGTTATTTAAAAGACAATTGCTATACGTTGAAGAATTTTTTTGAAAAATTAAACCTTTAAATTAAGAATAAGGTATAGTAGAAGGTGTGGTATGAACAAATTACTATATTTAAAAATATTTTATTTGTGAGAGAAATGTAAGAGTATGTCTGATAGAAGAATGCATTTGTGTGTTTTTGCCCAGATTTTGTCTGTGATATGTTTTTGATGGGTAAATTTGGAATTCTAAATATCAGCTGATGGAGAATATGACTAAGAAATTATTTTGTTAAGTAATTTTAGTGGGAAGAGGGGTTTTTTTTTTTCTCTCTTGCAATGTGTTAGAAAGTGAGTTAGTTTTCGAATTAGTTAAAGTAATTTTACAAAATGTACCTCACTGTAATACTGGTATGGATTTTGAACAATATTTCATTATCAGCAGCAAAAAGAAACATTGATATTTTGACTCTTAAGAGAAATCATAAATGTAAAAGTTCTAAAGAATGTAAGATTCATCTCACTGGTGCTTGAATAATTTTAATGTAGGAACATATTCATTACTTTGTTTTACTTTAAAAGTTGTATTTTTGTGATGTAGTTTTTAAATTCCTCACACACATAGTTAAGTTGAATTAATATGTAAATAGTATCTCTTGTACAAGAGGTGGCCAAAAATTTTATAATTAGAAGAGAGAGACTGTACTTGGGATTTCCATGGAATTGAAATATACCATGTATGTTATTTCAGCAACACTTTCCTATTGGGAAAATTGAGTTTTACAGGCAAAAATTCGATTATAGCAACCACAGAAGATGGCATCAGGGCTGTCAGATTGGCGATTTTATCGCCCTTGGTGAAAAGTCCGATATCGCCAAGGAATTATCGAGAAGGTTCTAGGATCGACATTTCTAGAAATTTCCACGAGGTTGTATAAAAGAACTTTGAAACGAAGGTCAGTTTAGAACAGGAGAGCTTTGTCGATATCAGAATCTGCTTGTGCGTTGACTGCGATTGGAGAGCAAAAGGCATCGGAGTTCCTGTTAGTGGAACGATTCTAGAGAGCCGTTTCTGTGTGGAACGTTGTTAAATTTATTTATGACGAGTGCGTTTTGCATTATTGTAAATAATCTGTTGTAATATTTCGTCAGTTTGTTTCCGCAGTTATCTGATCGTCCTTGTACATTAATAAATCTGTTATTATTCAAGTAGTTGCATCCGTCAGCTGCTTTTCCCCCACGCAGATTTGCAAAAGGTTTAACTCTTCTTTGATGGTATTGACTAATATAAAATTTGTTGGGCGATACAGTGACATGTTTGTGGCAGAAACCAAATTGAGTCTTCATCTAAAAATGGAAGACTAGATTAATACAGTGAAATACATTTAACACGAAAACGCTTAAGACGAAATATCTGTTAACACTAAATAATACAACGGCCCCGACAAACTACTGTGAAAATGGCTTAACACGAATCTGAAGGGACTGAAATTTTTTGTCGTGTTAAAAGAATTTCTTGTTAAAGGATATTGGCAAAAAAAATTCATATATCAACAAAATTAGGTTTAATAGAGTTTATTTTATTTTCATAGATATGTATATATGCATACATTTAATAAAAATCAATGAAACATTCACAAGAACTTAAAGAAATTTAATACAAAATTTTCAAATTTTTTGAAAAATAAAACATTTATTGAGAGTTTTTGAAAAATAATTTTTTATTTTTGTTTGCATTGTCTTTTTTGTCAATAAATTGCTCGATATCATCCATTTTGTTATTCCTTTTAGCATTGGAATGTGCCTCTAAATAACTGCGCATACTTATCAGAACGTTGCTCATTTCAGATGATGTGGGAACAGAGGAGCTGCATTATTCATATCATTTTCGTCGTCGGAATCTGCATCAATGATATTTTTTGAGCTTTGAACATACTCTAAAATGTCTTTGTCCACCATAATTGGGGATGGGCACGCATTACCATCATCTACTGCAATAAATTCTTCGGACAATACAATAGGACAGTCCAATCTGGTTGGCGTTTTCCGTATTTTGTGTACATTCCCAGAAGGGAAACCTTTTTGTGTTAAAAACGTTTTTCAATGTAGTTATTTAATTCTGATATTTTTTTCTTCTTTTCTGACTACCGAATGCACTGGCGTAGCTAGTACTGAGTGGGTCCTGTATCAAAATTCCTTCGGGGCCTTTTTTTTAGATATGGCAGCCTTGTCAGTGGGACTATAATTACACATGTTGGGTCCCCGTATCATTGATGCTGCGGTAGCTACGCCCCTGACCAAATGCTGTGTGGAATTAAGAAATCCTTTACTCTGAGGCGCGGTCTCAAGTATCGACTTCAACATCTGACGTTTATTGAAATTTATTTTCGAGGTGTGTAGTGGCTGTGATTATTACAAAAGGTCTTTCGAACTTTATGGAAACGATTTTGATAGTTATCTCGTCTGAGATCATGTGCCCCGATGATCATTCTACCATCATAGTTTTTTTTTATCAATAAATGCCGTATTTTTTGAGAAAATTTGCTTCTATCTGACAGCCATGGTTCTTGACAATAGCTCAAGCTCGAATTTTTCAAGTCTCTGTAGTGTTCTTGGATGCCGATTTTCTAACTCAAACTCAGTGGCGAAACAGCCCATCCCAGTATACGTGACCATTGGGCTCTGAGGTGCACTAGCAGATGTCCCGGTCAATTGGTCAATCTGAAGCGAGTCCCCAAGCAAGCTTGGTACTCATTTATCGACCCACTGCAGTAGGGATGAAAGGCTGTGGTGACCTTACCCAGCCCGGTAATAGAACCCGGATCTATGGCGTGGAAGCACGATACCCTACCACTCGACCACTGGGCGTTATCGTTTTCCTAAGATTCGTTTTAACAAACCGAAAGCATAAAAGTCCATTGCAGAAGCGTAGTGTGATTTTACACGTATTTTTCATCAAATAGGATGCATTTTATTCCTGTGTTTCTTTTTTTGCAATTGATTTAGACGCGTGTGATAAGAGGCTTTGTCCGTATAGAGCTCAACTTTATCTATATGTCCCTTCCATATATTAAGTTGGAATTTCTTCTCCGAAAATTCGTTCATAAATGTTGTGCTGTTAGTTGAAAAAACTAATTTTCTCATAGGATCAGAGACGTCACTTCCTTGATAGTTGCCTGCGTTTGAACAGTCTTAAGATGAGGTTTAGTGATCATGTGTTTTCATTTTTATTTTCTACTAGACGCTCCTCCTCCCTCGCTTAAAATTTAATATATTATAAATAACTCTGATTGAAATGCAATAACCGAGATTCTTACACCGCTTTTTAACTTGTTGATACGAATATTCCTCCTTGGAAAGCGTAACTACCTAACCGAGCCATATATCATTTTTAGGAGCCATTGTTAAAATAAATCTTTTATTTTACATTCCATACAATTAAAATCAGAGCTTAATTTAGATTCTTTTTTTTCTGGTAGAGTGCTGGGGTGACTAGGTATGGTACAAACATTGATGCAAAGTTTTCACGATTCGTAAAGATCTACCGACGTTCACTCATATCATACTTTAGTTACCACAATTCTCTTATCAAAGAGATTAATAATGGCGAAAATATTAATGTAATTAATACGCAAAGTTATATTTATAGTAAATTAAATCAACCTTCTTAACAATGTACTTAAGTACTATGTGAGTAACATATATTTATGTAACATAATTGATGCATATTATTTTATATATATATTACTTTACCGAATCAATATGAAAAATGCGAATAGAATAAATAAAATACATGCATGGTTTCAGTATTGTATGAGATGCGTTTATTTACCGTTTTCCCAATGTATAATCAAAGACAACCGTACTTAAGTACTCCAGTCATACTTCGGAGCCGACACACATACAGTTCTTTTTAAATGTATTTAAAATTACAGAAACAAATTTTTTTTGTGATTAAAATAGATATACAAAAAGAGTAAAATATATAAGAGACTAAAACGAAAGGAATATAAAGTATAATGAAAATTGAAGAATATGCATTTGATTGCAAATTAGGGCACTTTTGATCATTATAATTGCGGATAAAGGTAGAACACAAAAAGAAGTTTAAAAACTATATAAATTGATGGATATGACTTTATAGATATTTTCTTAAGAATTTAAAAAAAAATAATATTGTTAGAAATTTAATTAAATAATCTTTCTAAGAAAAGAATGATAAATAAATATCTATAAAAATGCAGCGCAATATTGGCCCTTTATTTTTTTTCCTTTCAAATTTCCCATTTTTAAGATCAGAATTGTGACTCAGCACACATCCGATAAACTGTTGTTTTTCCAGATATTTAGCAAGAGTTTGGCTTGATTTTATGAAGAAATATAAGAAGCAAAGAAACGTGAAAAATATGCTAAAAAAGAACAAAGTTCATGTTTGTTAATGTTATGAATTTTCAATAATGATGCACAATGGTGAAGTTCCACTAACATTCTCAGCAATCTGCTACTTTGTCATTTGTGTTCTAGTGAACTCCAAGTAGTCTATCTCTACCTGACACAAAGATCTACAAAAGGTCGTTCGCATTTTATGGAAACGATTTTGTAATTCATTTTCTCGTTTGCATTTTGAGATAAAACTTTGGAAAATTCAGAATAATCGTCTGATAAGGTTTTCTTTCAATCAATCACCTTTATCGAATTCACTGTTGAAATCACCAGCAAGTATGAGTGGAAGTACATGATACTGTTTCTTCAGTAGCTTAAACCAATTTCTGTATTTACTTAAGTTCACATTCATTATATATTATACATATATATAACAATTAATGCTCGTAGAATTTAAAACAATAAAACGGATTTCAAATCTTCATTACTTACATTCACCATTTAAGAAAAACAGTCAAAATTATAGAAACGCTTCAACATTTGGTTCTTTCAATTGTTTTCAAAAAAAAAAAAATTTTCCATAATGAAACAAAAATAAATTTTTCACAAGCATTTTTTTTACTCACCAAATTTGATGATTTTCATTTGTTTTAGTCAATCTCGTCTTCTTGTGTAACCCAGTAGCAGATGTGATTTGGACTGCCAAGTTAAGGTGGAATGGAGTATAAGGCATTACTCGCGAGAAAGTTGCTTAGCTCAAAAACTGGTTTTCGACGCCAGTAGACGAAACGACAGTAAACGTAGTTTGCGAATTTTTTTTTAAAGTTTTAATATTTTTAGGGCTTAGTTCTTAAGTTATACTTTCCAAATTTCACACATCGATAACAAACCATGGTAATTTGTAAACAAAAAGGGCAACAAAAAATACTGCATTAATGAATTTTTGTAAAAAGGGTATTAAGTGAAAAACACAAAAATTTTTTTAGAATCCGTAATTTTTAAGCAATTATTTCAATCCTTGGACAGAACACGGATAATAATGTTTGACAAACAGAAAAAAAAGTTTTATGGTATTATTTGTATAAATAACGAAGTTATTAAATGATTAATTACAATTTTGAGAATTTTTTAAAAAATCGTGAAAAAAGTTTTTGGCATTTTATATTTTAAATCACTGATTCTAAAAGATCAAAATATGGACCTTTTTAGTATAGAATATCGACGCATTACAAGAATAAGAAGTCCGTTCAGAATGATTGAAAAATTCTTTTAAAAAAAAACGCATCGAGTGTCTCATTTTAGAAAAAATCGTTAGAGATGGAAAATATCATTATTTTGTAAGAAAAATTATACCGTATCATAGCGATAAAAATGATCTTTCCGATTCTCTCCGTAATTAAGTTTTTATTTTTTTATTTCGGTAAGAAAAGAACGATCGCAACTTTAAAAACTAAGAAAAAGTAGAAATTCTTCCTTCTCTCTTCGGTCAGAGATTTAGCGCATGCGCAGAAGCGCGTGTAACGCAGTTTTGTTAACGCCTTTTTTTAAATTTCCCTCCGCATAATATTTCATACCGGGGGCTTTAATTAACATTTGTATGCTAAAGTGATTATTTTTTTCTTGTTTCCTCTCTTGGGAATATATGGATGCCTTATAATAATTCATTATTGTTAAAAAAAAAATAAAAGCATCGCACAAAAAATTTAAGTACTAGATAAATAAAATAGGTTTTTATAATAGCTGTTACGACCCGCATGTGCAGAGGGCGTAGTTGTCCTCTATGTTTACATTTGTATTCAGAATGCCTGTAGACTCTTACCACGGAGCACGACATACTAACCGTCGCTCAATAAACAAATCATTTCAAAGAATTACTGTCCGCTCTCTTTGCTTGAGTAGATAAGTTACAATAACTCAAAGTCTGCTCATAAACTGTTCAATACACACATTTATAGAACTACCGCACCATTTGTGGTCAAAGTTAAATCTATCCGATCTCGACCAATAGCAGATATTTCTTACTTGATGCTTCATTTCATAACTGAAACTTTAATCCAAGGCTTTGAACCGGAAAAAAAACCATTTTTTTTTTTTTTTTTTTTTTTTTTATCAGAACGAAAACCGGAACTGAACCGGAAAAAAAAATATATCGGTTTATTTATTTTTTATTATATTTTCAGTCATTTTGTTACTATAGCTAAACTGATCAATATTTTCTAATTTAACGTCAACCATATAATTATCATCGCTACGTAACATTGCTTCTTGATGTCCTGTTTTGATGTTCACTAGAACTTATCTGTTTCAATTTCGCATGAAACTACTTGTAGAAGGCAGATTTAATTCAGTTGAATGGACTAGAAGTATGTACGATTTTTTGGAAAAATATCGGTGTGGCAGTGCAGATTTATCCCTTGAGCGCCCAGGGGCCCAGATAAGCTGGGCTTAACCGGAGAGCTCTTCCTTGGATTCGACAGTTGCAAGGGGGCCCGTAGATCTTCTGTGCTCGGGGCCCAAAATTAAATTTAACCGGCACTGCAGTCTGAGTAAAATTTTTTGCATCTCAACATGTGACCATCCACGGATGTTTGTGTTGACAATCCATAATCTAGTTGTCAAATGCGATTTTGATAATGAGTAACAATGCCAGTGCTTGCCGCTCTCTGCTCACCTCTCGTATCGTACATGCTGGTTAGTTGTATCAATCACTTAGTGTGCCAATTAAAAAAATAATACAAGCTTCTAAATTTTGACAGAATTCCATTTTTTATTAATGGTAGAATGATATTTTTAATACAAAGAATATACATAAAATAAAATTATTCATTCGGAACTGAACCGAAAACTGTTATTTTTCGCGGAACGAAAATCGGAACTGAACCGATATATATATATATATATATATATATATATATATATATATATATATATATATATATATATATATAGTTGAACCAAGACGAAAAAAATTACGATTCGAAACCCTGGTTTAAATACAATCAAATGAAAATTATTCAATTAAAATAATCTATATTATAAACAATCCATCTATATTATAAAGAACCATTGGAAGCTGAACCCAAGTCTTAGGTTGCCGTGTTCCTTCCAATCAGAAACTGAAGGAACGTGAGAGAACCCCACCCAAAATGTTTAAAGAGAGATTAGAAAGTGACCAAGGAGACCAGAAAAAAAAAATGCAAAAGGAAAAAAAAAAACGAACTTCTGTTTGACGACTTCTGTCTGACGAACTCCTGTAAGGATCTTGGACGTTACAAGATCATACACTACGTAGATGCATTGGGACGTCTTAAGGTAGGGGCCAACTGGGCCCGGGCCTCGGCCACAATGGGATCCTCGTCTCGTCCTCAACTCAGCCTGAAGAAGATCAGGAATTCCAACCATTTTAACGGGCAAATGTTATTTCCGGTTGCATTCTTCGAAAAATTGTGAATTTCGGACGATATGTCAACTGGCTACATGTGTTGACTTCCATATCTACGTCTAGACCTATATCCATACACCATCGTTACTCATTCAGTCAAAAAGCGGTAGTAGTCCGATCCGGTTTGTGCGATTGCAAGTCATACACATTTATTTGTTTCGGGTTATTGTTTATATGAGTTTTTTTTTACCACGTATGTTATGTACTATCTACTTTTGAGAGTCATAGTTAGGGCTTACATTTGTGCAGGAGTCCAGGGCCTCAAGAAGTCTTAAGACGTTCCTGAAGATACGACAAAGTATTCAAAAGCTCTCTATATCCGTAAATTACTTACCTATAGATATACGAGTTATATGTGATAGCTCAAGCTTAAAAATTGTAAATAAAAAGTAATTTTACTATAAAGCTATGTGATCCATCGTGCTATCCAGAAATTTAAGTAAACCAAGTGTCATTACGTTTCACTCCTCAACGTTTTTGAGGAAATAGTTATTTGCCCACCACCGCGTCTATCTCACAGTTGTCGCCACTGAATGTATTTCATGATATTTTATGAAATTTTACAAAAGTTGCTTTGATCTGACTTTGACTTGAATACCAGTATCTACTTCCAAATAATAATTACTTTGAAAAATAAATTTTCCTTGCAAAAGTTTTTTTTTTTTATTTCTAATGGTAGATTATGAACAGTTACAGCAAATATAAAGAAGAAGGGGGGGGGCGCTGAAACAGGGTTCATTAAACTAGCATATCTCGAGTGTTTGGATTGGGACAATCCGCCAGCGTTCCCTTGGAACATTCGAAGAGTTTCAACCTGAGGTGGGTGAGACATAAGGCCAAGTTGTAGATCTTTTAGCCACTAAAAAGTGTTTCCAGGAGCACCACGAGGAGGTAGATCTACTGCGCACAGTTTTGTTATTATAATTATTATTTTTAATTAACTTTGAATAGAAGAGGAAAAGCACTTTGGCGAAAAGAGCTATTGCAGATGGGTTGGTAGCCAAAGACGAAAGAAAAAACTGATGAGGAGTTAATTTTGGCGAGATTGTATTTGTTGTTCTTGGCGAGGATTGCCCGAAGAATCTGTTAAGCTTAACGTATGACGCCTCCAATTAGGATTAACGTAGCTGTATTCAAAAAAAAATTGAAGCTTGAAGTATTTTACACTTTTCAATTTCTTTTAAAGTCTGCAGCGTAAAATGCATGCTAAGAGATGATCAGCTGGAAGGATGATAACTTGATAAACAAACATGTAACATTTTAACGTTTCGCCATTTTATCACAAGATGAAGCCAAAAGATCTCCTTGCAAAAAAGTAGATGTCCCGAAGAAAAAAACTAGTCAAATAATTAATCGTCCTTTGTTTGAGTATTAATTGAATGGACTGTAATGAAATTTTTTTAGAAAATCCAACCATTTTTGTTTTAAATCCA
>BMAV01018840.1:62255-137943 GCA_019973955.1 Trichonephila inaurata madagascariensis
GTAATTTTAAGCCTCGGTAAAGAGTGACGAGGACGACGCCCGAGCTGGCACACCCCTCTCTTAACTACCACACCAAAGGGAAATATTAAGCCTCGGAAGATTTAACATGCATCGGACCTCTCTTCGTGGCGAATCTTCAGTGGTACCAGGATTGAACCCACGACACACTGGCCACGAGTTCGTGACCATAATTACTAGGCTACCGCGGCTATTTGCGATGACCATTAGTATGATGATGAGTCAGCTAAGGAATTTTGACCGTCATCTAAAAGTGCTTTGAAATTACGAGGTCATCGTGAAAATTCCTCCTTCTTGTTGTTTTAATTGGATACACCAAAAAACTTTTTATCAGAATTTCAAAACTTATATATATACCCAAGGAAAAGATGTTGCCTGATACATAGATAAAGAGGGAAAAATAAAACGAAAAATTTATATTTATATTAAGTACAGTAATACCTCGAACTTCGTAATAGGTGGGACCGAGTGATAACTGCGTCAGTCGAATTCGCTAAGTCGGGGTATGATTTACCATATAAATACATATAAATTATTTTTAGTTATAGCTGAAGACGAAAGAAAATAGTAGTTTAGAAAAAAAAAATGTATGATATAATCTTAGATTACACAGATACAAAATCGAAAGCTTAATTTATTTCAATGTGGAAGGTTTCATAAAATCTAATAAAGTAGTCTGCTGGCTGAAATATATATTTTTTTTCCCTCCCACAAAATATCCTCTCGTAGCATGCTAACAGTTTTTTTTTTTTTAATCCTTGTTTTTCTGAAAAAATTCGCTCTTCGTTGGAGCCGAATTTTCTAAAATTTGTGTAGCCCTTTTTCAATTCCTCTCTGCTATTAGCTCACACTCCCTATATATTTATCTTGTTCAAATTTTCAATCGTTAACAAAATACATTTTGAAGCGCTCAATTGAGCTGAAATCTTCCATACATCATTGTTTTGGGTGACAATACGATAATTTAATTATAATTAATTAAAATTAATTGACTGAAACTAATTATTCAAAGAATTACAGATACAGAGCCACGTTAGTTTCATTTTTAGTGACTTGTGCCAACACTTTAAACGATTTTTTTTTTCTCACGTTTTAAGGCATTCAGTTGAACTGAAATTTTATAGACACGATTGTTTTGGATAACAATACGATACTTTAATGATAATTAATAAAAATGAATTGCCTCTTAATGTTGTGATTCTGTCATATGTATATACATATTTATATTAATTATAACTATTTAATAAAAAGTAACTATAAAATAAAATTTTTCTTTGTTGATCTAAGTAGGAATTGACTTAATTTTTTTTTTTATATTACTTGTTCAATTAAACTGAGGCCTTCTGTGAAATTCCCAATCGTCATTCGATCTTCTGATTGAACTGGGTCTAAAACTCAAGTTCTTCAAGTCAATTACTTCAATGTCTTGCTTGTTGTTGAATTTCTACCAGTTCATCAATTGTCAGCTCAGCGCTGGTTTATCCATTGGGCGTTTGGGGCGGGCGCCCCGGAGTCCGGGGCCCGGATTAGCTGGATTTGACCAGGTTTTTTTGTAATAAATTTTGATCCGTCAGAGCGAAGGGGGCCGTAGATTTTCTGCGAACATTCAACCCTTTTGTGGCAATATTAAATTTTGAAATTATTTTTTAAAACCTTTTTTCTCTTAATCTCCAGAAAATCTTATCTACTTAGGTAGGTTTCGAATAATAAAGATTTTTTGGTGCTTACGTACTATCGAAACAATGCCAAAGTTCAGGATAACTCGCTAATTTAGCAACCCCGATTTCGCACGTCTCGTACGCGCTAAAAAAAATAGTAAACATGTGCTTCGTTTCTTATAATGTCGCCAATATGGTTGCGATAATACATAAGTACCAATTTTTTTTCTCTATTTAACAGCGATCTATCTATTGTATAATTAAATAGGAACTGCGAAAAAAGCTTTATATATGGAGAGAAAAAAATTGCGGCCTCTTAATAATGCGGAATAAACTGTTAAAAAAGAAATACGTTAACCATAATATCCCAGTTATTCTTTTATCCGATTACGTTACGTCTTTTTGTTTAACTACGTACTTCATGTATAGTTTGTCAGAACCTGTTTTGTTTACCTTTTTGTTCTATTGACCTTTCGATGGTTAACCTAGTTTGTTTTATCTAACGCATCCATGAAATTTTTAATCTTTATTTAATTTGCCTAAAGAAAAAAGGAGTACCAATTACTTAGAAGCTTTATTTGATTGATGAGTACAATCAGAGATATAATTCTACTTTTTATCCGTCTCATTGCTTTTTAATTTAGTTGGGGGAAAAAATGCTACTGTGATGGGGATAAGCTTATTTCGCTACAATGCGTTTATAAATATTAAGTTATTATAAATCAATGGTATTAAAAACATACTCTTTGATTTTTTTTCCTTCGCAGAAATACTATTTTGTTCAAAGCATATGTCATCAAAAACTTTTATATAAATACTTTGGAAGATTATAAAGTTTTTTTTTTTTTTTAAAGTAAGACTTTTTTTTATAAATAGCTATTTTTAATACTGCGTTTAAAAGTTAAATAGATCTAAAAAAAACTCTGAAAACAATATTCAATTTAGAAAAATCTCAAACGAATTTAAATAAATCAATGGGCTAGATTCCTGACGGTCACATGACAAATGTAATCACGTGTTCTCCATTCAATTCAAATTTAATATTAGACTTGTACTTGCTCTGTTCTATTTGTACAATTTAGATACAATTTCCTCTATATATATTTTACCGGCAAATTATGAAATCTGGCATCCTATAGATTGCCTAAAACTTGCCGGCAATGATTGAAATGATTCATAATTCACACATTGCCTAGGCATTCTATAGAATGCCTAATGAGAAACTGGCAAAGCATGAAATATATCTCCAATTCGTTTTGAATGTTGCGAGGCAAGACACAAGACTTTTAACGCGTGCCTCAGGCTCAGAATCTGTCAGTTGCACATTGCGGTTTGTTCGCGTGTCAAAATACTCAATTTTACTTAAACTTGTTCTACAAAAAATTGGGTTTTTTTCTTGTGTTGCATGAAAATGGAGGTCATGCAGGGGGTCATGGTCTAAAGCAGAGGTCGGCAACCTATGGCACACGTGCCACATGTGACACGCGGTACAATTCTCAATGGCACTTTGGAACTACTCGACACAAATTTGTCAATTTTTGAATTGTTTCAAAAATGCCCTACTGTTTGGTACGCTGAATCATATTGACAGATTGGTTTGACAAGCCATAGTTAAAAGTTGCCGACCTCTGGTCTATAGACATGAAACAACTATTCGACGACGAAGCTAGCTTCTATCTTCAAGCTAGAAGGAGAGAAAGTGGGGAGATAGGATAAATAGAGCTACAGATCAGGTATATTATTCAAATTTTAGGGTATTTCAGATATTTGATAAGTAAAAGAATTAAAATGACGATTGGTCAAAAGGGTTAATTGGTGGTCAGATAATTAGGAAAGTAGATTCGATCCTGAAATAAGCGGGTCGATATTTAAAGTCTCATACTTCCCGTATCTCGTTTTTTATCCACATATTGCTTAGATTGGCACATCTCTTATTTAAAATCACTTGAAGTAGTGTTGCTAATTGTGTGATCAATAAATAGATTGTTTTTCGATATGGCTAGTCTTCCTCCCACATCTCTAGGCGAGAAAGAGAGAACCTCTCACTCCTCACAACTTTCCTCAAAATTAGAGAAAATAAAACTTCCGCCATTTTAAGTAGAAAATAACAAAATTAGTTTTTTATAGCATAACGATTTTTGGAAGTTTTTTTTTTCTTTTTTTCTGTTATTATGAATTTGTGGAGAGTTTGAGAATTCACTCACCAGAAAAAGCATATTATTCGAATAAAAATATTTACTGAATTGTAGTATTTACCTAATTTCAGAATTGTTCATCAGTTTGCAAAAGTACTTTATTTTAAAATGCATACTTTTTTAAATACTATTACATCTACATGCTTATTTATGTGCGCTTTTTATAAGTATTAAGGAAAATTTTTACGAAATTACTATTCCTTTAAATCATATCGAATATTTTATATTCGCTACCATTTACTCTTCGAAGAATATTTGATGCAAGGAAAAGAAGGATTTCTAGTCCTAAGTTCTATTTTTATCACCAAACTCAGAACACGTAGAGCTATAAAATATTTAACAGTTAAAATATTTCCTCTATACAAAGAAATTTTAAAAAAGAAATTTTTGATATTACAGGAGATTCTGAGTCACTTTAAAATTCGAAAAGTACTAACTTACATACATTTGAACATTCGACTTTTGATTAAAATAAAATTTTGAAAAGCAATTTTTTAATACTATATATATATATATATCTTACCGTTAAAGTGTGAAACCCATTATTTCATAGGACAACTGAGTATTTAATGAAATAATTATACAAGTCAGTTAAAGTATATTAAACTATTAAATTCTATTATTTAACTGTGTATTCTGTAGAATAACGAATACTTGATTAATAAAGTGTGAAATACGGCACTCGAAAGTTCTTTGAACTGTTTCTAGCTGCTTTTAGTCAATTTGAATGCCAATTCAAAGTATCATCACAGTAATTCTTGTTTTAATAAATACACAGAAAAGTAAAATAAAGGTATTTCCTAAAATTTAAATTAATATTCTCTTACATTTTTATTTGAAAAAGTTTAAAACTTTGCACACGTGTCAAGGACCGATGACAATACAATAATTTAATAATTTTATTCCATTGTCCTGATTAGGATCATCAGGGTTAACGATTTCCCATTTCTAGATTTGGCGACGAAAAGATTAAGTTACAACCCTAAAGGAAAACACTCATAGTTAATACAAATACAACAAACAAAACAAAAGTGTTCTTTAAGTGAAAAAGCGAAGGATTGAAACATCATTGATTGCTTCATTTTACCAAAATAGATGAGAATTGATTCAAAGATCACTGGATTAAATAATTTCTCACAAACTCTTCGTTTCAAAACGTGTACTTTTATGTCTAATGCTGATGCAAGTTTCAGAGAGAATATTGAGCTTCTTTTTAGTGAAAAATATCGTCGACTTTACACCTTCTTCCGCATTAAACATTTCAAACTTAACTCTTCCAGATTTCCTTCAGTTGGCTGGCTGATCGTACATTTTGCAAACCTGGCCGTATCAACGTACTGATAGGATGCCAATGGGTATCCTAGATTCTAAAAAATGACGCATTTAAGTTTAATTTATCAATGAATAAATGATAGAGCTTAAAAAACTAAAAAAAACATGCTTTTATTGTAGATCGAGCTAAAAAGTGAAAAATAAATTGTAGTTTAAAAAAAACCAAAAAAGAAAAACCACACTTTTATAGTTAATCGAACTTAAAAGTAAAATATAAATCTTAATATGAGAATAAAATGACCAACAAGAAAATTAGTGTCATTGTGGTCAAAAAGCGGGGAATGCTCGATATCAATTGTAATAATTTTTTACTAGTTCTATTCCGAAATGCAGAGTTAGAGAGTGTAAAAAAGTAGAACAAAGCACCTCACGTGCTAAGCGTGTGTTTTAGTTGTTTTAAACTAAAATTTATTTAGATATTATTTCAAAAGAGGCAAAGGCAAAAATCGAAAAGTTGATTTCTACCGATTTTTTTTTAAATTCTTACCTTCATATATATTTAATTTTTCTTGCGTTTTTCGAGTTATATGTATGTAATATATGTTTATGTTAACCAAATAAATAAGTATTAGTAATAAAACTGAAAATTTTATAAAATGAACCCATCTTTGTGATCCAACATTTTAGCAGTGACACCCTGAGATTGACGAATAATACTAGTCATCGCTCGATTTCCTTGACACATATACGCTCTCAAACGGGAGTGCCATACTTAACTGGTTAAATGTAAATAATACATGGAAGTATGAATATTTATAACATATTTATCAATAATATATACAAAGGAATAGTCATATCGGCGGCCTAGTTATCAGAATGCGTAACCCCTTTTATGGGTGCTAATTTGGTATAGAAGTGCTACGCGCCAAGTTGTTGTTAAATTCGCTAAGATGGGCGATAACATTACAATATGGTTACCTCGATATTTTTATCGAGTAGTATAGTGGTTGCCATGGGGATAACGTATATTAGAGTTAATTTTTATTTGTTTTTTTCGTGGTAGCCCTGTTAATTTCAGACGATTTTAATTCGATTTCTTTAAGAATTTAACCATTTCCATTGGATTTGTTTTTCAAGCTACTATTTCGGTCTTCTATTGTATTTTGTGCTATTTTCGAATATGGGTATTTCGAATATCATTGGTGAGTACCAGGATATTTTTTTAAGAGAATAACTGCTGTGCTTTTAATTATTGCTATTAATTGCACGTTTCCACTTTATTTTACTTTTTAATAATGCTTTTCTGAACGTGCCTTGTTCGATGAAGTTCATTAAAGGAACTCGCAGTTTTTGGAATATTGCAAGTTATCAGCACTTATTAGTCGATATTCATTATTAATTTTACTATACATATATTACGTAATTATTTTACTTATAATATAATATAATATAATAATTGTTTTTTTTTATATTATTTGTTTATAATAATAATTTTTATTTATTTTACTTTCTTATAAATATTACAAGTGTTATTTATTTATAATTATTATTATGTTACTTATAATTATTATTATGTTATTTAAAATTATTATTATGCTATTTATAATTATTATTATGCTATTTATAATTATTATTATGTTATTTATAATTATATATTATTATGTTATTTATAATTATTGTTATGTTATTTATAATAAGTGTTATTTTCTTATTTGGGCATTATTATATATAATAATTATGTTACATGAATATTATCATAATTATTAGTAAATTATATTATATGATTATATTATAATATATTACATAATAATATTATTACTATATATAATTTTTATTATATTGTATTGATATTCATTATTAATTGATATTGGTTATTTTTAATCTATTCCTATATTTTTCATTTGAAATATATTTCAAAAAAGTTCTTTACAATTATTTTCCTGACGATTTTTTACCGCTAGATCACCATCTTGGATTCCATGTAACTCGACAACAACCATTGCCTGGAGCGTAGCACTCCGATATCAAATTAGTTCCTTTGTGAAGTTACGCATTCTGATAATTAGACTGTAAATATATATAAAACCAAATTTGAGACATTAAATTATAAAACTGAGAAATATTTCTACAGAAGCAATTCTCATGATTATTTTATTATTTTACACATTTATAAAACATAATAATTTCATTATTAATTCATACATTAATCTACTTATTTATTATTACCTTTTTTTTTCTCTAAAAAGATATGAATAGCTGTAGGCATCATAAAAAAGAATTAAGTGCTCATAATTGTGTCATACAAATTTCTAGTAACAAATAAAGTCACAAAATATTAAAAAAAACACACATCCCACCAACTGCAATAAAATATTCCTTTGTGTTTTCGCATGGTCGTAACAAATATTAAATGCTTTTTCGAACAGCAAATGGCTAAGAACTAACTTGTTTCAAATTTTACATTTGCTGGCGTGCACTGAAGCGTAACATAAAATGACTATTTCAGAGTTTAAGCCAAACGTCGCCTGTTTTTTCGTAATTATTAACTTTTACATATGAATAAAAAAATATTCGCAACAATGGATGCTGATTACTGTTTTTATTTGCGTGCGTCTAAGCCTTAAAGCGTTGACGTATAGCCCATTTTAGATTTCGTGTCGGCAGAGATCTATAAAAAGGGATCAGATGCTACATGCTTGGATGGATATATTTTTGAACTGCTCGAATGGTTCAGAATGAAGGGAATACTTTTTATATGATGAATGTGTATTTCACTTTTATTTCGTTTCTTTAAAGTTCTGAAACTATTTCACTTTTTCATTGAAGAATTCTATTCAGTTGAAAAATATTTATATTCAGTTTAGAAACTACTTTGTTGTTATAAATGTAGTCGTTTATGCATTTCTATAGGCATGCCAGACGTTTCCCCTAAAATGTATGTTTCCTTTTTAGGTATAGAATAACATATCTATTTAATCATTCTAAATGTAAAGATAGCTATCTGTGGGGATCAAATTATTTTGAAACTCGTAAATTATAATGCTATACTCAATGTAAAATAAAAGCCAACTTCTTTTTTTTTTAAAAAAAATCAAATTTTCTATTTTAAATATTTATTTATTCTGATTTTTTTTCCGCTTCGAAAAAGGTTATAAATTCTTGTTCAACTTGGACTTTAAAATTATAGAAATTTAAGAAATACATATGTGAGCTAAGTATTGCAAAATTATCCAACGACTAAAATAATAGAATGTTTCAATGCGTAATATTGCATGATAACTGTTACGGGTTTAAAAAAAATCCCTTTAGCGCCCCCCTTTACACCCCCACCCTATTCATATTTATACGTGTGTGTGTGCGTGAGAATGCGTGTGTGTGTAAAAATTTTCATTCAGAGGGTTTGAAAAGGAATTCAAAGTCCTAAATTTTCATAAAACATTAACAAAGTAAAAACATGAGAAATCTCAAAAAATCTGATTGAAAAAATCTCTCACAATTAAAAGGAAACATTTTCCAAATACACTAAGCTAATCTCAGTGGTACAACAGCCCATGAGGGCCAAGGCCTATTGTGTCCATCTCAGTTTTCATGATCTTGGTCATTGAGTTGCATGAGCAAATGTCCCGATCAAGTGGTCAGCCTGAAGCGAAACCACCAGTGTTTAGTCCCCAAGCAAGCTTGGTACTCATTTATCGACCCACCGAAAGAATGAAAGGCTGAGCTGACCTTGCCTAGCCCGGAGCTTGAGCTCCAGACCTGTGGCGGGGAAGTACGCTATGCTACCACTCAGCCACTGGGCTTCTTTTCCAATATAAAAAATGGAATATATATATATATATTCCATTTTTTGGATATATATATATACATATATATATATTATATTATATATATATTATATATATATAACTCTTTTTATAAAAGTTAATTATTTAGGACTTTTGTGTCTAAGTTAGCAATATTTGCCATTCTTAATTATAATCCTGGTCTTGATACCACGCGTGACTGACATAACTTGTTAAAAGCCATATTGTGTCTTTTTTCTCCTAAAACAAGGGTGGGCAGACTTTTCCAGAGTCCGGGCTACTTCTAATTTTTCAAGGAGTTGCGGTCCACCCAGTGTCAGTGGCGCACGAAAGGGCTGGGAAGGGGTCCACGGCTTCGGACCCTTCCTCATAAACATTCCCTGTTTTTACCGATTCATTATAGTCCTATGTATATAGTACGTAAAATGTAACTAAGTATTTGATATTAGTATTCTTTTTTATTTGTTAATGTTAATTATTTATTCTGTAATTTATTTTTTGCTATTTTTGTTCCCGACAATCGACAAAATCAAAAGGATATTTTTGGCTGTGTATTGGGGTACGATACGACAATGGTAGACCTTCAACCCTCGACCCCCTTTAAAAATTCTTGTATGCATTGCTGCCCAATGCCGCAAGAGTAGTGTGGTAAGGAAAAGGTTAATATTATAACTTAATAATAAGTACGGAATATGTACTTACCTACAAAACTAAAAAAAATACATTATACACATGAGATATATTTAAACATGCAATATAAAAAAAAAAATTTTTAAGTCAATTCCTACTTAGATCAACAAAGAAAAATTTTATTTTAGCTACTATTTATTAAATAGTTACAAAATATAAATATGCATATACATATGACAGAATCACAACATTAAGCGGAAATTAATTTTTATTCATTATCATTAAAGTATCGTATTGTCATCCAAAACACAATCGTGTCTATAAAATTTCAATTCAACTGAATGCTATAAAACGTGAGAATGATTGATTGATTGAATATTAACATCGCACTGTTCAGCTACACGAGGGCTTTTGGCGACGGACCACGTAATTTTGAACCATGGTCAAGTGACGTGGACACCTGAGCTGGCACCCCCTCTCCTAACTACCACACCACACCAATGGGAGGACGTTTCAGCTCTATACATATTTAACGTGCATCGCTGCCCTACACGGCGGGGCTTTAGTGGTATTGGGCTCGAACTCGTGACAAGGCAAGCCACGATCCGATACCTATACCACTCGGCTACCGCGACCATAAAACGTGAGAAAGAAAACCTTTTCAAGTTTTGACACAAGTCGCCAAAAATGATGCCAACATGGCTGTATTTGTAATTCTTTAAATAATTAGTTTTAATCAACTAATTTTTATTAATTATAATTAAATTACTGTATTGTCATCCAAAATAATCATGAATATAAAATTTCAGCTCAATTGAGCGCTTTAAAATATATTTTGTTAACGATTGAAAATTCCCCACCAAGATAAATAAATATACAGAGTGCGAGCTAATAGTGTGTAGGAATTGAAAAATACCATGAATTCAGAAGTGTAATTCAGAAGCAAGCTGTCAGATTCATTGAGAGAGCTTAGGTAATTTATCTGACGTGAGAACAAAATAAAAATTGATATGTGGGATTCTAGAAGAGTAATCTTTCTAAGAGATATTAGAGTACATCTCCACATTAACTTAGTAAATAACAGTAGTCAACGAGGATGATTGTAACCACACATTGTGTACGGGTTTAACCTTTTAACTTGAAGGAACTACTTGTGAAAAGAAAATTGCCCACTCGTCGTGTGTATTTGTTATTACTTTTTATGTGCAGCAATATTGTGGAGATCCACTCGATAAATTACTTAACTATTTGCGGTTGCAGTTTTCTGAAGTGTTGTGCTTGCGTACCAAAATATTTGTTTTTAGTTCTGCCTTTTTTCATCATGATAAAAAAATCAGTGACAGATTTAGGTTCGATGGCGTCCAAGGCCCAAGTTAATTTGACACCCTTATATACTAATAATAATAATACGAATAATAATAATGGATTCGAATTAAATTTAGGTATTATAATTATATGCAGTCGACTCTTGCTAATTCAAACCTTCGAAAAAACGAACCTCTCACTAATTCGAAGTACACACATGGACAAAAAAAATTAGCGCACCAAGAAGGAGTCGTCAAAATGAAATGAAATTATACATACATAATGTCTACTTTGATATAAGTAAATGATTAGAAAATCAAAGAAAAAGGATAATTTATTTCAGAGAAAAAGGCAAAAGAACTGAGGATTTAATACCCTGTTGAACCCCCTCTTGCACGATGCGATACGATCGGGCATTGAGGCATGCAAGTTCTGTATGATGTCTTGAGACATTTCGTTCCATATTTGCTGTAACCTTGCCTCTTGTTCGTTCAAACTCGTGGGATGCCCAACTCGCCGTCCCAAAGGATCCCAGATATGCTCAATTGAAGACAAATCTGGGGATCGGGCAGGCCAAAGAAGGGTAGTAACAGAGCGGAGACGGTCTTGTGTGACCCTTGCCGTACGAGGCCGAGCATTGTCTTGTTGAAAAATGGCTCCTGGGAGCCATTGCATGGGTAGCAGCACATGGGGTTGCAGTATGTCATGGACATACCGCTGGGCTGTCATGGTGCCCCGGATAAATACTAGGGGTGACCGTGTATTGTAGGCAATGGCATCCCATACCATCGCACCAGCTGTGGGAGCGGTGTGTCGCTGTAAAGCAAAGACAGTATTGAGGCGTTCACCACGGGTTCTCCACACACGAACACGATTGTCATTACTGCTGACATTGAATCTGGATTCGTCGCTAAAGACGACCTGGTTCCATTCCGCTGCAGTTCAATTTCCTCGTGGGCGGCACCACTCCAAACGGAGGCGTAGATGGGGGGCGTCAAAAGCAGCACACGTAATGAGCACCGCGATCCCAAATGTCCTTGAGCCAGGCGCCTTCGTATGGTTCGAGAAGACACAGGGGTCCCTAGTGAAGGTGCTACCTGTGCCTGGATGGCAGCCGATGAAGCAGTTGTCTGTACGCGTGCATTTCTTACGATGTGGCGGTTTTCTCGACGACTGGTCTGTCGAAGGCGTTCTGAGCCTGGTCTTCGTGAAAATGACATCTTTCGGATCCACTGGTCCCAACACCTCCTCACAACACAATCAGAGCGGCCTAATTGACGAGCTACTCACCTAGCTGACCACCAGGCTTCCATTAAGCCGATGATTCTCCCCCTCTCAAACTGCGACAGCTGCTCATATTGTCTTAGAAAATGACGTAATGGCATGTCTACCTTAGCTCTACCTTTGTAAACGATTCAGCACACTTAAACACGCTTTGGTTATCTGTTTTATACTCCATGGAGAGCGACGTTAAACGCCCTCTACCGGCTATACGCAATGCGCAATCGCGCTGCATTTCTATAATCATTTGCATATCTCTGACATGTACCTTCATGCCAAGTGTCGTTACGATTCCCTATTTATTTCTCGTTGCGCTAATTTTTTTGTCCATGAGTGTATTTAAATTAAGTTTTACACAAGGTGACATTTTTCATTCCTTCAAATACTAAGGACTAACGAAGATATTTTTATTTCAGGGGCTTAGAGTTTAAGAACAACTATTGTCAAAATACCATACCGTTAGGAAGCAAGCTTTCAAGCTTCATAAAAGAATTTCTGTACCAATAACGTCATCAGTACTTTATTTTGTAATTTCGTGTTTTTACGCTAATAATTTAAATTGACTTTGACTTCTTTTGTACATGTAAGTATATTTTAACATTCTTTTTATAAACCCTTAAGCACGTCTTGTAATCTTTGTATTAGGTAGGCTAAAATAAAAATCTGTGCTCTAAAGAATATGGGTAACGTAAAAACTCTGAGCTTTTACAGAAAAACATAAGAAATGTTTTTAAGTTGACTGAAAAATGATAAAATGGGCACAATTACCTCAGAAATATATTTCATTTATCTTGAAGACTTGGAAGTTGGATGCTAAAAGCCGTTAAAAATTGTTTAAGATAAAATTCGTCGTTAAAGGAGCTCCTAAATATATTTTAGTCATCAAAATATTGTTGAACAAGAAGACGTTTCAATCAGGGAATGGATTGGGGCATTTAAGGTATCCGACTTACGTTCGGAACCGTGATTTTGCCAAAGCGCATAAATGGATAATTTCTATGATATTTAGTGTCACTTACATTAGAATACATGTATAAAATTGTTTTAAGGATATTTTGACAAAAAAGTTATTTAAATATAATATTTTGGCAAAAAATTAACTTAGAATAACCTTTTTTCCAAATGTTCTCCTT
Source organism: Trichonephila inaurata madagascariensis (assembly GCA_019973955.1). Taxonomy (NCBI): domain Eukaryota; kingdom Metazoa; phylum Arthropoda; class Arachnida; order Araneae; family Nephilidae; genus Trichonephila; species Trichonephila inaurata. The sequence continues at coordinate 75,551 of BMAV01018840.1, forward strand.
TTGTAAAAAATGCTTTTATTGTATTAATATTTTGCCTGTATATAGCTCAGACCTCTGTACAGAGGCTCAACTATGATTTATGAAAAATTCACATTATTTTCAGAGTTACAACCATTTGAAATAATTATCGGCGTATTTTCTTAAAATTTCTCCCTTCTGTTTTGAAATATATAACTTAGAAGTGGATTTATCCATATTTTACGACAACAGAGGGGAGAAATTTTAAGAAAAAAAACTCCAATAACTATTTCAATTGGTGGTAACTCTGAAAATAATATGAATTTTTCAAAAATTCTAGTTGGGCCTCTGTAGAGAGGTCTGAGCTATATAGAGGCAAAATATTATTCAAATAGAAGCATTTTTCACAAAAGGAGAACATTTGAAAAACTATTATTCTAAGTTAATTTTCTGCCGAAATATTGTATTTAAATAATTTTTTTTGTCAAAATGTCCTTAAAACAATTTTATGCATGTATTATAATCTGAGTGACACTAAATATCATGAAAACTATCCATTTATGCGCTTTTTTAAAATCACGGTTCTGAGCGTAGTCAGATACCTTAAGATATTTATGTAAAAGTCTCACCGTTATGCACACACGAAATAAAAATCTCCCATAATGCATTGGTGTTTTCAGAAGACAATTTATTAACGTAGAAAGCACTTTCTCCCACGCGACTTTCAGATACTACCTCTCTTGCGATTGATATCTTAGTCTTCTTGATACAAATAAACTTGTTAAACTCTGCGACATTTGAGTACTAATATCAATCTACTCTTGAATTTTCATCAGTATGGTGTGATAACAAAAGAGCATAACTTACTCCTTACACCAGGGGTGGACATTAAGTCCATTACGATCGACCGGTAGATAGCCAAGACATTTTAAGGGGACAGCCTGAAGATTAGCAGTCAGTGATTTTATACCGAAATGTTCAAGATTGGCTGACAGTATGCAGACTAAGTCTTCTACTAACTATAGCGACGAGAAATAACTTCAGATAAAAATGTTTTATATTTTAATGTATTTTGAATTGGTGATAATAAAGGCTTAATTTGTTATTATATTTGTGGATATTATTATGTTTGTATCTTACGCTTTGCTTTGAACGCGGTCTTAAGTGTAAGTGTTTTTTATTGTAGTTATGTTAAGTAAGCGTATATTCTGTATTTATTATCAAGTTATAATAAATATTGTAGTTATAATAATTTCCGTTTTTCTTAGCTCACCACACCTACGCCACTGGGTGAACCACAAAACCTTGAAAAAATTACGAGTAGCCCGTACCCTGGAAAAGTTTACCTGCCCCTGCTCTACAAACGTAAAGATTAAACTTCTAAAATTAAATATATATTTTGTCCAGACAACTTTTATATATGATTAACAAGAAATGTGGATACGCTGCGTTTGAAAAGCACTGTAGTGTCCTTCTTTGTACGTTTTTTATTCTTATTTTAATCTTAAAATAAATTTTGAAATGCTGAAGAATGATGCGAAAATACAATTCACTGAAATTAATTGATGTGAAGTAATATCAACTAATATTAGTTAATGAACATGCAAAGATTAACATAGAAATAATGCCAGCATCCCCCTCCCCTTTCCATGGGGTAACATCGGTCCAAAAAAAAAAAGAAAGACTATTTCACTTTTTGAAGTCTTTATCTGATAAATTAATGGGCTAAATTCTTGATGGTCATATGATAAATGAAATCATGTGTTCCTCATTGAATTCAGAACTGACATTAGATCTGTACTTGTTGTTCTACTTGTAAAATATAGATGAAATTTTTTTTTAAATTTGATAACTGGGTAAAAATATTAAAGTATTAAAGATTCTTCCAAAAAATGTTTCAATTTAAAAAAGATTCTTATATAACTCGTGTACTTTTAAATCAAATCATTTTGTTTATGTATGTGCATTGTTCTTGTTGACAAATATGCAGTCGTCATATGAGTATGACGTCACATAATTGTAATTATCATGTGACTATGTCATCTGAATTTAGCGTATCATGCATTTATTATATCCTTTCCCTTCAGACAACAATTTTCTAGTTTTGTGCATTATGTATGATTATGTAGCCTTTACATATTTTTAGGCATTCCAACACTAACGAATTAATCACCTCTTGCCCCATTTATTTTTAAACGCACCACCTCCATTTGATACATTTATTAATAACTCACATGTGGCAACAAGTCTCGGCGATATGACTGTGCCGTTTGGAAAGTGTTGACAGATCTACTTTGCATGCAACTCGCGATCCTTCTATTATGAGTTGTAATATTTGAAGCGATTCTCCAGTGACCTGAATACGTGTTGATCCATGTTGGTTTTAATGCGTGGAACATTATTCTTTTTTAGTAGTATTGCGTCAGCACACAGGTTAGTCAGGGATACTTTTAACACGTGTCTCTGATCAGACATTTGCTGCAAAATAAACACTGGAAGATTCAAAGCATTGTTTTTGGGTCGCTATGTAAATTGACAGAAACTTTTTCTCTCCATTGAAGTACCACAGATTTTAAAAAATGGTTGACATATTTATTGACGAACAATTTTTCTAGATAAATGAACTGAGATTTTTGTTTTATGATAAATTAAAATAATTAATATTTATTGTAAAATAATGGTTCATACGAGTCGTTTATTATAACTGAAATAATTTAAAAGCATGTATATTAATACATACATGCTTTTACATACACTTAAATACATCAGCTTTGGATTCTGAAAGTACCGTTGAATTTTATCACGATGTAATTATAAGAAAACTTAAAAAGGGTAAAGAAAATTTTAATGTTGAGTTACGAGTTTGGAGTTTTAATTGCATATTTGGATTCTATCGTGTGGATAAAAAAATAAAATAAGTGTGTTATTTTATTACTCAAACCACTAAACGGTTTGCAAAAGTGCATTAAACCATCAATTTACAAAACTATAATAAATTCTGAAAATTCAGCAAACATACTTGAAGAAAATAACGCAAATTTCACCAAAAAAGGACAGATTTTTTTGTCCCTGATTAAGTAAAATATAATTAGCAATATAAAGAAAAAAAATTGTAGTTGAATGAAAGCAGTGGTGTAACGTACACCCCTGGATTGTGTGGGGGGGGGGGGGCAAAGGCTGACGCCTAGTACGCATCCTCTGTAAGATCTGGCTTAGGGCACAAAATATCTGACTTTTCAGGGGGCCCTAATATTCTCCGTTACACACAGTGGCGTAACGAAGAATACTAGGGCCACCTATAGAGTTAGGTTTTGGGCCCTCACATCGGATCTTACAGAGATTTAAAAACCATAACCTTTGGAACCCCTAGAATCCTGCCCCCCTCGCGATGCGGGGGTGTACGGTTACGCTACTGAATGAAAGTATAAAAAATAAATTGTGAATAAATTTTTTTGTTTAAAAATAAATTTTAATAAGACAAAAGAAGAAGAAAAACTAGCTATAATGCTCTTTCTTTACAAAATAAAAATAATTTTATATGCTTTCATCAAGTAAAATAAATATAAATGAAATTTTGGGGATATTCAATCAATTCATACAACTTTTCTAATGCTAATGGGCTGCAGTAGCCTAGTGCTCATGGTCCCGAACTCGTGGGCGGCATGTCTCATGAGTTCGAACCCCAGTATCGCTGAAGATCCGTCGACTACAACGGTAGTCCCCAACCCCCGGGCCGCCCAAAGAACATTAAATTATACGATTTTATTTACTGTGGTATGTTTTTCTCGGATTTGAGCGACTTTCCATGGAAATTAATTTATATTCTATGTTAAATAACTTTATATTCATTTTTCAGTGTAATTGTATTTTATTGTGAAGTTACATTTAAATATAATTAAATTAAAATCATTAAATCAAAACAATCCAATATATAAGCAATCAACGTCTTCCCCCTCCCTCCAACTGGCCGTGGTAAAACTATCAAACGTTGGCCGGCCCGCGGTGATAAAAAGGCTTGGGAAGCACTGGTGTAGAAAGGCTGATTCACATTAAATCCGTCGTGGCTAAAAGTCTTCCCATTGGCGTGGTGTGGTTGTAAGAAGGGGTACCAGCTCAGGTGTCGTCCTCATCACTTTTGATCGAAGTTCAAAATTACGACGTCCGTCACCAATAAACCTAGTGTTGCTTCACAGTACTGTCTAAATTTAACTCAAAACAAATTCACATGTATGTGTGCTTGGATTTCTAAGAAGTCACATTAGTTTTTGTATTTCAACATTATGTCCGTTATTGTTTTGAGGTTCTTCGCCAATAGCCTTCATGTTGCGACGTTAAAAACATTCTCTTTATATGCTAAGAGGTTACTTTTTCATTTGTTATTAGCATTTTTACAGTTGCTTGACTTTTGACTCTTTGTATCACATAATTACAGTACCTACAATGTTAAGCCAGAAAAGGATAGTTCAGAAATATAAAAATATGAAACTGTGACACTGAAATACAAATTATAATATTAATTAAGTTACATTAAATAGTTATAATTCATATTTATATGTATATACATATGACAAAATCACACTATTAAGCGTCAAAATAGAAAGCAATTTTCTTTCTATATATGGTGTAAGACTATTTTTTTGTTTGTTTGCAACTATTTATTCATTAATTAAAATTAATTATTTCCAATAGTAGTATAGTAAAAAAAAAAAAAAAATTCAGAAATTAGGCCATTCCAGGCAGGATTCGAACTCGCGACTTTGGTTCAGAAGATCAACGCGCTATCAATTGCACTACAGGGACACAACGAACGATGTTCCTTTCTATATATGCTGTTGGACTATTATTTTTTTGTTACTATCTCTTCATTTTTAAATTTAATTAATAAATTAAAAAATATTTGAAAAACCGTATTAACATCAAGTGTCATCCACAACAAGTTTAAAAAAATGTATTTGAACTTGAATGGATGAATAAAAATTATTTAGCGATTGCAAATTTTAACCAATAGTAGGAATTGTAAAATAGAATATTAGAAGCACTGATTTTTTTTTTTTTTTTTTTGTAAAGGGAAAGGAAAATTTATAAAAGTAGAGAAAGAACGCGCAACGCCGGGCCATGGAAGCTAGTGTTGCCTCTTATAGTGTAATAAACACTCACTCTACACGCTAAGGCTACTTTTTTGCTTGTTATTATCATTTTTACATTTTCATTTGTCTTATGGAACTGTAGCTAAGTTTTTGCACTATAAATTGACGTGGAAATTCTTCGTATACGTTTCTTAGTAAAAATTTCAAAGTAACAAGTTTTAAAATTTGTATTGGAAACATTCAGCTCCTTCTAGAACGAATGCAAGTTAAATTTGTAACAAGAACAAACAGAAAATTAAGTATTCAAGAGAGTTCAGCTATTCATATAGTTTTCGTTACAAATAGATCAATAAATTAAGAGATGAAATTATTTCAACCAAAGTTTTAAGGTGATCTGTAAAGGGAAAAGTATAGCAATGTGTGTGATACACAGAAATTTATTGTTTATATTTATACACACATTTTCTCTTAGTCCAATTTTTGATATTTATCACATTTTTTTAAAAAAAAATAATCGAAATTCTTTTGATAAGGAAAATATCTACATTCCTGGAAAACATTTGGAATTGAATACGTAACTTTAATCCAAAATCGAGTCACTTAGTTCCAAATTCTTGATGCAAAGATAAACATTTCCTAAAGTAAACTTTCATTGAAAATCTCCTCTTCCCGACACTTAGGAGAAGTTGTTTACTTTGCTTCAACGCCTTGTCATCCGGGACCTTATCAAATCAGACTTTAAAAGACGGTGAATGCAGGCTTTAAAAATGCGTCTTCTTTGCAGCCTTGTCTGGAATAGAATTTAAAATGTTGTAGGATTTCTGCTGTGCTCTTCTGCCATCGGAAATAGGATTTTAGAAAAGAGACTATAATAAATTATTCAAACTAGATTTCGATTCTTTGAATTGAGATGATGATCTTCATTTTGAAAATGCATACGATATTTTTAAGTAGCTGTATGTTCGTTTACAATTCCACTATTAGTTCACAATATATATATATATATATATATATATCTTGTTCAAATTTTCAATCGTTAATAAAATACTTTCTATTCATCCATTCAAGTTCAACACATTTTTTTTACTTGCAGTGGATGACATATGATGCTAATACAGTTTTTTCAATTATTCATTCATTCATTAAATTAAAAAAAAGAATAAAGAGTAACAAACAAAATGAATAGTCTAACAGCATATATAGAAAGGACAATAGTTCGTTGTGTCCCTGTAGCGCAATTGACTTCTATTCCAAAGGTCGTGGGTTTGAATCCCATCTGCGATGGCCTAATTTCTGAGAATGTGATTTATGAATGAATAAATAATTACAAACAAAAGTAATAGTCCAAAACCATATATAGAAAGGAAAATCGCTTTCCATTTTGCCACTTAATATTGTGATTCTGTGATATGTATGTACATATTTATATTAATTGTAATTATTTAATAAAAAGTAACTAAAATAAAATGTTTCTTTGTTGACCTAAGTAGGAATTGACTTAATATATATATATATATATATTACTTATTCAAAACACATTGATGAAAGCAAAGCAAATTGTAGAAATTTATCTTTAAAACACCTAGCAGCTGAAAAATGGAAATTTGTGGTAACTCTCGATGAGGTATGGGTATATTTAAGTGACTATAGTAAAAGAAGATAAATTTTCTATTGCTCAACTGACGAAACTGATGGTACAAAATGGCTTCGTCAGTGCACAGTAAAATTCGCAAAGGGATTCATGACCCCTTTGTTGATCTGAGTAGGAATTGACTTAAATTTTTTTTATATATATATATTACTTGTTTCTTGCAGTAACACGTTTTGTTAGACATGACTTCTTTTTGTTAAATGTCGTTCCTATAACTTAGCGATTGTATTTTAAAAAGGCATTCAAAATTTATTGTGATTCAGCAAGTGTTTTTAAAATGACTGACGACACTCAGCACCATGATTTTGAAAAAGCGTATAAACGACATTTTTTTGATATTCAGTGGCAGTTGAATTAGAATATGCGTATAAAATTATTTTAAGAATATTATTACAAGAAAAATTATTGAGAAATTCAATTATTTGGCTAAAAATGAAGAAAGGATGGCATATTTTCAGAACATTCTTCTCTTATGAAAAATACTTTTATAATAACAACATTTTGCTTATATATAGCTAAGACTTCCATACTGGGATTGAAATAGAATTTTTGAAATACAGGTGTCCCTTGTATAAAACGGTTAATTCGTACCGTGCTATATCGAAACCGTGTTATACGAGACTCTTTTATTCATTTATTTAAAATATTACTTTATTTATTTATTAAATTAATTATGTATGCACATAATAAAAACCAAGACAATATGTACCGTGTTGTATCGAAACCATGTTTCGTTTTGCATAAAAACTATTTTATACCAAAGTTTGAAATAATGTAAAACAAGGCAAAGTGTACCGTATTATATCGAAATTAAGGTGTAAAATTTTATGGTAGCCAAAATTTCGTTCCAATAAAACACACAAATGAAAAAGTAAGTTAACTGCAAATTTTTAACCAAAAACAAAATTATAAAATTCAAAAATTAAAATACAACATAAAATAGATTCAAAAATAGTAATTATTATTATAAAATAAATAGAACAGCTTATTAAGATCACAAATTTTCATCATCCCTCTCATCCGAAACAACAGTTAAATTTTTTGTATTTTCTCTAAGTATGTATACTCAAAGCATACAAAATCTAGAAAACCGAATGAAAATTCCCCTTATTGAACAAAAATGATGTTAAATGTTTTTAAATCGTTTTTTTTTTTCTTTTTTATCAAAACCGTGTAATATTAAATTCAAGTTTTGGGCCGTGTAGCATCGAAACCATGTTTTACAAGTTCTGTGCTATACGAGAGACTCCTGTATATAATTTTAAAAGATTTATTAATGTTTTATTATATCAGAGTAGAGTGATTTTTAAGCCCACTGTCCAAGTGGTAGCGTATCGTCCTTGAACACCACAGGTCTGCGGTTCTATCCCCGGGCTGGGCAAGGTCGACTCAGCCTTTCATACCTTCAGTGGGTCGATTAATGAGTACCAAACTTGCTTGAGGACTAAACACTGGAGGTTTTCGCTTCAGACTGACCACCTGATCGGAGCATCTGCTCATGCACCTCTGCGCCCAATGTCACGATACTGAGATGAGCTTCGTAGGCTTTGGCCCTCGTGGGCTGTTGCGCCACTAAGTAGTAATAGTAAAGAAACGTTGCTACTTTAATTGAACGTAACTCTGAAAATAGTGTGAATTTTTTCAAAGATTTCAGTTTAAACACGCTGTTAGCCCTGCGATCGCTACCCCCACCACACACCCACACTTGTACAAACTCTTTTGCAAGGAAAACATTGCACAAGTAGTCGTAATAAATGTTGATACCTTAAAACTCGCATTTTTATTTAATTACAGTCCCAATCGCATTAATATTAATAGAAGTCCAAACTATACGTAGGTAAAATATTATTACTGTAGAACGTTGTTTATCCGAATCAATTGGGGCCGGACACCGTTCGGATTCACGATTGTTCGGATAGCCGAAAACTGAAAGCGATTCATGCAGTATATGAAACCGGACACTATACGAATATTGAAAATCATCACATGCGGGAAACATGCTTGAAGAAAAAGCAAAATAGGTGCAAAATGCTGCAATTTAACTTTTATTGTGGAAAATAATCACTTATTTTTCGCTGTACCATTTTCACCTTCGTGTTTTCGCTGCAAGGTCTCTGATTCTCTTGAACAGCAGTAGGTCTGGATATTTGACGCTCCCGATAATAAACGTTCGGATAAACGACGTTGTACTGTATTATAAAAACGTTTTTCATAAAAGGAGAATGTTTTGAAAATATAGTGATGATTACTAGTGATGTCTTGAACCACCTCAAACCTGTTATGTCTGCCTTTAGGTAGTGTGACAGATCGACTTTGACTATAATTTATTCATTTTAATGTATCAGGAGCTCAGTTGTGAACCTTTCAGTGGGACAGCTGGTAATTTAAATTTTGCGTTTTGTATAAGACGCGTTACTTTTACTTTTTCAAAGTTGGATTTTACTCCGAGTAACCGTTCTAAAATAAATCGCTCTCAATGAACATACTTTTATGACTGTGAGAGATATCACTGTGGCAGTTGGTATGATCGAATTAAGTGTCTGGATCATCGTCTCCAAAAGAAAAGAAAAATGTGGGTGTAAGTGAAAAACTACTCTAAGAATTAATACAATTTTAATAAGAAGTAGCAAAATAAATCTAATAAAGACAAGCATAGACCTTTGAAGGAATTTATTGAATAATGGTGTTTAAGTGAGTACCTCAACTGCACGGAAAAGGCTTCTGGAAGGTGGCCTTAAAACAAGATTGAGGAAAAAACTATTTCTAACTCAGAAAAAGATTAAGAGAGAGATATATATACGCTCAGAAAGGGTAAAAAAATACCAATCATAGACTGTTAAAAACTGGAAGAAGGTGATTTTGAGTGATGAAACTTTTATTTGTGCGGGAATACAAATCAAGTGAAGTTAAAACTTTGTTACCAGGTCATATCCAACAGTTTGTAAAACACCCTTCTAAACAGATATTTTGGGGGGTTGCAACAAATGACCCTGGAAGCTTAGTTCCTCATAAATACATGGTGAATTCTGTCGAATATATAAAAATATTATGTAGTAGGATTGTTCCATTCATGGAAACATTTGATGGAGCATTTCAACATGATTTGGCCCCATGTCAAAATTCGAAATTGGTCCATACTTTTACTCGGAAAATAAAATAAAGGGCTCGATTGGCTTGAAAATTCCCCAAACTTAAATCCTATTCAAAACTGATGGCATATTCTTAAGAATCGTTTCGCTAAAATGAATCGCACGACAACAGAGCAAATGATAAAAAGGGCTATACTGGTGTGTTTCCAAGATTATGAAATCAAGAACATGTGAGCTACTCTAGTGGAGTCAATGCCTAGACGGGTTGAAAAGGTTATTTCTGCTCTGATAAAAAGCTAAGGTTTTAGAAAAAATCACTTTTTTCCCATTTGTCCCTATGAATTCGAACAGTATAGTAACTTCATTTTTTTTTATCAAAAAATTGCATTTAAAGAATTTTTTCTTGTAGCAATATTCGTAGAACAATTTAATATGTATATTCTAATTCAACTGAATCTAAATATCAACAAGTAATATGAAAAAAAAATAAAGTTAATTTCTACTTAGGTCAACAAAGAAAAATTTCATTTTATTTACTCTTTATTAAATAACTACAATTAGTATGTAAATATGTACATACATAAGGCAAAATTACAATATTAAAGGCTAAATAGAAAGCGATTTTCCTTTCTATATGTGATGCTGGACTATTATTTTTATTTGTTACTATTTAATCATTCATAAATCACATTCTCAGAAATTAGGCCATCCCAGATAGGATTCGAACCCATTACCTTTGGATTAAAAGTCCAACGTGCAATCCATTGCGCTACAGGGACACAACGAGGGATTTTCCTTTTTATATAAGAGTATTATTTTTGTTTGTTACTATTTTTTCATTAATTAAGTTTAACTAATGAATTAATATTTCAAAAAACTGTATTAATCTCAATTATCATCCACTACAAGTTTAAAAAAAATGCATTTGAACTGGAATGGATGAATAGAAAGTATTTTTTAACGATTGAAAATTGGAATTATATATATATATATAATATAAAATAAAAGTGAAGAAATACTAAAATCTACAGTGCTAAAGCAGGAAGAAATTGGAATTCACCATACACAACAAATGTAGATACAAAAAAATCTTTGGACTAAACTGGAGACCTATTATGATTTCTAAAGCTGTCGCTGAATTAGGCCAGCGATATATATATATATATATATATATATATATATATATAGGAAGAGTGTGAACTAATAGTAGGAATTGAAAAAGCCTTATTCATGTTTTATATCAGAATAAAGAAATTTTAGCAAAAAAAAATAATAAAGCACGTTATTACTTTAAGGGAACGTAACTCCGAAATTAATGTGATTTTTTTCAAAAATTTTAGTTTAAACACGTAATAGAAGTCCAAGCTATACATAAGCAAAATGTTATCATTATAGAAACTTTTTTTTCAAAAATGGAGAATTCTTTGGAGATACGTCATTCTTTCTTCATTTTTTACCGAAAAATTGCTGGACGATATATAAACGAAGCGAATGTTTTAATTATCCAACGAAATGCTCCCAAATAGCGAAGCGAAATGAGTGTGTATTCAAGTGTTAATTAGATAGTCCACAATAAGGTGATCCCTGACATAATTTAAGGATAGTAATGTTTTTAATTAGATACGAATTTGCCGTGACGCGGCTTACACTCTACAAATCAAGCTATACACACTGACGATATTTACATTGTTACTGAGGTGAGCACAATTGCATTGTAATTTTTCTTGTAATAATATTCGTAGAACAATTTAATATGTGTATTCTAATTCAACTGAATCTAAATATTAAAAGATTATCTGTTTTTACGCTTTTTTCAAAATCCCGGTTTCGAAAGTAGTCAGCCACCTTAAGCAATGAAATGTGTATTTTCTCGATTCGAAGTTATAAAAGCCTTTTCTACTTGAAACCTAAGTTGGAATCATCAATCTAAAATTTGTTTTATTGAAGTAAATGTTAAGAGGGTCTGGGATATTTCAGCAAAAGGAGAAATGAGACTTGAGAGAGAGAGATTGATCGTGAATATCATTTCCAAATTCCGTTCTATTTTTGTGATTGTCATGCCAAAATATGCAAATTCCCACATTCTATTCACTCACCCACTCACGCAGAAAGAAACTTAGCGTCTGGAAGTCGCGTTTTCTTAGTATCAAGAACTTTTTTTTTAAAAAAAAAGGCTTAAAACTATGAGCGAATTTGTGTTTTATTCTTTTATCTTTCAAATTTTGAAACATAAACAAGATTTATGCCTCAATTGCTTTTCTAATGTTTCTAGTTAAAATTTCATTACAACTTATTTATTTATTTATTTTTATATTTCAGCACGGTCGAAACGAAAATAATTGAAAATTGAATCATCCTTTTTAAAAAGACATGAACAGGGATTGATTTAATATATGTAATTCAGAAAAAACTATTATTAATTACTAGTTAGCCTGATCTCCAAATATGGAGGAATGATTAAAGGTTATTTAATAATAAAAATTAGTGCATAAATTCAAAGATTTAAAAATCTTTATATATTTAAAATATATTTTTTTATTTTACAAATCGCAACCCTGTTAAAATTTTAAAAAAAATAAAGTATGCTATTTTGTGAGTAAACTTCAATAAAACCTTAAATGATTTTTTTTAACGTTTTAGGCTAATATTTTTTTTTTATGGAATTTCTTTTTCTTAGTTGAATTTATAACAAAAGTTACAAGGAATGATTTTCTGATGATTTAAATGAATGTGATTTTATATCGCTTACATGAATAAAAGCAAAACAAAAATGAGTTAAGTTGTCATTACAGGAAAATAACTTCTGGAGAAAAACTTACCAAAATTGATTTCAGAATAAAAGTAAGGTATTTTTTACATTATCGCTTTTGAAATTTAAAGTAATTCATCCTTTTTTAGAAATGATTAAATTTCCCACTGATGCTGGAGACTTCCACATTTTTCCACTTTTATTTTTAAATTAGCATAGAACTTTTATTTCAAAAACTAGAAAATTAGGAAAGCTTAAATTTTGTAGCCCAATAACACATAACGATTTCTGTAAAATAGAATATAATTTTTCCAAAATTTATTTAAAGTAAAGTAATGTTTTTAGTTTTGTTAAAATAGGTTTAAAAGTCCCCGATACGCTCTTTTTATATGAACTATTATTATTCAGCATTTATGCAAAGATAAGAAAAATTGAATTAAATTTCTCAAAAATGTTTAAAAAAAATGAATGGAACCTAAATATATATATTGTCGGACCTCTATTTAACGAAATCGTTAAATCCCGAAAACATTTTCATTATATGGAAAATTCGTTAAATAGAAACTCATTTTTTTATATACTTTATTAACAACATAAAACAAACCTTAAATTCATAAATTATACATTATTAAAAAAAAAAATTATTCACACTTTTTTTTATAAAAATATCTAATTATTTTATATATCTTACCCTTCAAAAAGAAATGGGCTAGGAAAACAAGAAAAGTAAAATCCTTGCCCAGGAAGACACTGTACTTTCAACTTTAAAAAATAACTTTATATTCAAATTAATCAATTTCAATGACATTTTCTAACTTAAAGCATACAAGTAATTTTAAACAGACATAATTTTATAACCAATAACTTTAAGCATACATTACCACATGCGTCCTTAAATTTAATTACTGATAAAATCTGTTAATTTTGTATGAGTTTTTCGCTTAAAAAAAATTACAGCGATTTAATCGTTCTCTGTGAGTTAGACCCTGGGGTGAAACCAGTTTTAGTTCATTGATCACTATAAAATGTGTTAAAAGAGAGAATAATTCGAAATGTCCAGAAATATTTTAAAAATAAGGAGGGAAAAAAATCGAATCTCAAGAAAAAAAATTCGTTAAATAGAAAATGCACCTCACTATTTTGAGGTTATTTTATGAAGAAAATCGTAAAATGTTCTGGTTCCAGGAGAAAGTTCGCAAAATAGAAGTTCGTAAAATGGAGGTTCAACTGTGTATGCATTTTTTAAAATTGTTATATCACTGAGCATCACGATAAAAAAAAAGAAGAAAAAAAAGAGGGGAAAAAAAAAGGTCTTACAAATTTTACTCATCAGTTTTCGTTTTGTTGTATGTTTCGTTTGGCAAAAGGCCATCATCTTCTATGACTGTATATATATTTCATCAGTGACTATTCCCGTGCTTATATAGAAGCAAAAAGGTGACGATGTTATTTATTTTGCTGTTTTCCCATCCAAATTTATACCTACTTTTATTAAATTCCCAAAATTTTCTTATCTTAACAGTTTTCTAAAATTCACATATTTAGCCTAACGACTACATTTTACAAAAGAATATTATCGTATAAATGTTGTTTGTTAAATATTAAATAAACGTATATTTTCATTAGTTATTTACCCACAAATTACTTAAAATGTTAAGTTGAGGGTCATTTAGTTATTACTGGATTTTTCCTTTTGAGGTATCCGTACACGTTTGAACTACTTTTTTAAAAAATAGCATACTAAAATACGTATTATACATACTTTTCTAGGAATCAGTACCAATAAATACTAATATCTAACTAACAATATATTTTAAAAATATCTACGTTTTACAGAAATCTCAATTATAAGCGAAATTTTTTTTTTTGAGCAATATTTTTGAAAAACTTCAAAACAATTAAAGAAAAAATGTAATAAACTTATATCAGTAAAAGTATTATTAAAACAAATTAAATGCATTTATCTAGAGAATGTATTAAGATTTTACTACTCTTATTAAAATATAAACTTTTTAGAGCTGATCGAGAGTAAACATTATAAGAAATATGACATTCTTTATGAGATCATTATTTATAGAAACAGACTGTAACTCAAAAAATATTCATACAGTAATAAATATTTTAGTACATTCTTTAGAAAAAATATAAATATCAAGTTCAAAAAGTTTTATAGAAATACATTAATAACATTTTGAGCTATCACACTCGCCATGATAGATTTGAACCACTTAAATACTCACTCTTGATAGATTAAAGACCTATATTTCCAGTTATATTCCAATATTAAAAAATTTATTGTAACTTGGCCTCAGGTAACATAGCAACAAAATAATATTATGTTTTGTAAACCTAAAGAATAGCTCTACTGATTAAAATAAAAAATTAAAAATATGTGTTTTGACTGAATTTGCTCATTTCAACGTGTTCGAATACCTTAAGTAAAATCCTGTAGTTAGTTTGTTATAAATAAATATATTTACTATTTTATAAATAAAAACTTATATTAGGATAACATTGATTAAATATCCGTAAAAGATGATTTTCTCCAAATGAATGGACTGATATTATATGTAAGATACTAGCGATTTTTTTTACTGATAAGGCACACTTTGTGCAAACTCACATTCCTGTATTCGAGACCATAATAAATTCAGAGTAAACCTCCATTATATATTTTTTTCACTCACAGCATAAGATAAAAATATAACTTAAACTGATATGAATTTTATATAATCAGAAAGACCTATTCTACACTGATGTGCAAAAACTTCAGCAATAGGAGTTTTTTGCCATAACTCCTCGAGAAATCATCTACGAGACATGATATTCAGAAATGAGAGACAACATTTTGTCCTTAAACGATGACGAAAGCATAGTTGCGCAAAAATGAATACAAAGCACATACTATGTAATAAAAAAAAAGGCTGTATATATATATTGAATTCACAGTATCGTTACGCATGATTGTCTGTCTAAGAGGAAGAACAACAAGTACATGCTCCTTAGTATGAGATATGCCCTCCCTTACTTCAATAGCTACTTCGCACCGTCTCTCCATAAAATCAAAAAAGAACTCTTTCGAGTTAGGAATCAAAAAGATTGTCAAACATCTGTAAGTCAATATTTTAAAATTTCTTATCAACGCTTGATTAATTATCCACGAATAGTATTTTTAACTGTTATATAAAAAGTGTACAATTTTTAACTATGGCTATTTTTTGTGTGTAGGCTTATTATTGAATTTCCAAAAGGCAAGCGCAAAAAAATGTGTATAGTTTGTGAGGACCCCGAAAAATCGAATAACCCTGAATTAAAAAATAAAATGTTAGGTGCCAATGTATTTGTTAAATCGAGGTGGGACTGTATCTATTTTATCGACCTAAGATACGTGATTCACCGACTCAGAAAATGATATAAACAAACATTTAGAAGAATATACAATGTAATACAGTCAAACCTCCATATAACGAACCTCTATTTTGCGAACTTTTTCCTGGAACCAAGTACATTTTACAATCTCTAAAAAGCGAAATGTATTTTCTATAACACGAACTTTTTCTCTTGGAATCCTAGTTTTTTCTCCCTAATTTTGAAATACACACACTTCAGGACATTTTTCAAATTGTTCTCTCTTTCAACACATTTTATGGTGATCAACGGCCTTGAACTGGTTTTACCAGAAGCCTAACTTACCTAGAGCAAAGAAATTGCCATAATTTTTCAAACAAAAAACTCAAGTAAAATTAACAGATTTTATCAATAATTAAATTTAAGGATGTATGTGGTAGTGTTAAAATTATTGTTTACAAAATAAAGTATATTTAAAATTATAACACACACACACTCGTAGGCTTGAAATTAAAAAATATCCTTAAAAAATTCATTAATTTTAATACAAAACTACTTTTTAAAGTTAAAAATACAGTGTATTTCTGGACAATGTTTCCTTTTGTTCTTGTCTTCTTAGCAGATTTCTTTTTGATGAGTAAGATATATAAAATGAATAGATATCAATTTTCAAAAAAGTCTGAATAATTACTTTTCAAATAATATATTTGTTTATGAATTTAAATTTTTTTTATATGGTCTCTAAAGTATATTTAAAGATGAATCTCTATTTAACGAATTTTCCATATAACGAACTCTTTTTCGGGATTTAGCGACTTCGTTAAATAGAAGTCCAACTGTATTTTCTAAATCTTAAGAAACGGGGTATGATAAAACTTACTTTTGATTTCCAGAGTAAGAAATAAATAAGGAGTGAATCTCTAAAATCAATACAAGACACTGAAATGACTTAATTTCATTTCGCGTCATCATCTCCCAAATATAACTCATGCCAGGGCGCAGGCGCGAAATAACTTTGACCTTAACTACTTAATTTCCCTCCTCAACCTTGCCATTCTTCCCTGTTATAACAATTAAAATGTCAGAAAGAGAAATGAGAGGCTGGAGGATAAAATCCTCTTATTTTATAATTTGCTTAAAACTTGAGACTTTGTTTATTTATAGAGACGTCGAGAGCTATTCATATTACCTACAAGATGTTTGTAAAATTCGAAGGCTATGTGTATAAAGGAAATTAAAAGAAGAGATGCTCGACATTTTTAAAAAGTAGTTAAATATTTTCTTAATTCTAATCTATCATAATTTTTATGTCTTCAAGTTTGAGTAGATTTTTTTGGATATTTCAGAAAATATATTTTTAACAGAATACTACAAAAGTTTGCATTAACATTTCTTTATTAATCTTGCTTTTATCAGATATATGTATTAATTCCTTTTAATTTTTCTAAATAACTTTTAATTTGTAATGTAACTTTTTTTTTATTGTTTGCCCGCCTTATACGGAATATAAGGCTGTTTTCACCATATGTATGACAGTGTGGACTTAATGCGAAGCACATCTTCAAGCTGAACAAATACCTCAATTTTTATAAAAATGTGTGACATTTTAACTCATGCATCTGTTTATAATATGGGGCTTTTAAAGTTTCAAAATATTTCATAAATAATCAGTTTTTCTTTTTATCATGTAAAGGGATAGCTCATTTAGCATTACGGTATAGGTGAAAAAAAATGTGAAACACATTTTATAAAAGAAAAAATATGTCAACTCGAATAAAAATGAGTAGTATGATAAAATAAGTGATTCTCTACAGGATAGTTAAGCCAAAAAAATAATATTGATGTTTGAGTACTTTTATATCTAAAAAATATTCCGAATCCGGGTCCTATTCTTTAACATCAGCCGAAGACAGCCTTAACCGTAATTGTATCTTCTTAAAAATTAACAGCTTGCATTTTTAAAAGTAAGACAACAGAAACTATCGCGAACGATAGCTTTCCAGCAATCATAGTCTCCGCTCACGGAAGTCACGCGAATTTTCAAGGCTTTTTGTTGCCACTTCATGTAAATAGCCAGGACTCTGATAACTCTTTCTCTTTGTCTTCATCAAAATGTAACGCGTGTGTCTTTTTGTGCTGTGTGCTTTTTATGTTAAGTTTTGTATTTAAGATGTGTATGTTTGTGTGTTTACATGATCAATAAACAGGAGTTTTTATCAAAAGGACTGTTTCATCAATAACATCTTCATGCAACATCAACAATCTAAAATATGATCGTTAAAGAAATTCCTTACACTCCATAAAAAAATATTAAAGTTTTTGTTTAATAAAATACAAACTAGATAGCACAACATCCCCATTTTTAAACATGCTCGTTTCAAAAAGCCGCATGAACAAGCGCAAGTTGTAGCATGGTTTATTGAATTTAAATTTGCAACATATGTACAGCGCAAATAAGACGCAACTAGATTGGAGTTTGAAAGCGAAAAAAAAAAAATTCCCCGGGCGATGGATGGGAAGTCCAATAACGTGGCCATCTAGATCTCTAGACATAACATCTATAGACTTCTTCTTGTAGGGATACATGAAAAACATTGTTACCAGTCTTCAATTAGTGACAATGATGAAATGAAAATGCGAATTACAGTGGCCATTCAGATTGTTGACCCTGCAATGCTTCATAGAACGTGGCTATAAATCTCGAACAGACTCGATGTGTTACGTGCAACAAATGGTGCGTATATTGAAATCATGCAATAAACAATTGTATAAAAAACTATGATATTTTCTTTATGGAACAAAACAAAAAAAAAAGAACTAGAATAGCTTTATTTGCTTATTTTGTAATTAATGTTTGAAAATGTAGTCGTACTTTTCGGACACCTGGTATACAAGGTGTGACAAATAAATTCCCGGACTGCGCATGCCCAAACTGCGCATAACTTTGAAATTCCTCATGGAATTTTTTTTAAAAAAAAATTCTAACTGGATGTTTTAAATTGTTAAAGAAGTGTTTGGTCCGAGTGTGGACGGTTGGAGTGTGGTTTTTTGAAGTGTGATTCAAATTTTTGATTGGCACAAATGATTTTCAGAAGATCGGGAGGTTGCTGAAGATGACGAATGCTCTTGTTCATCTGTGACATCAAGAACTGGTGATGCTCATCGTTTTTGTTCGATATTAATGGCATCATCACGATTGAATGGGTACCTCGTGGCCAAACGGCAAAACAGCAGTACTAGATTGAGGTCCTAAGAAAGTTTAGAGAAAAAGTGAGGAAAAAAAAGGCAAGGTCAGTAGAGAAACAACACTTGGATTTTGTATTAAGACAATGCTTTGGTGCATATTGCGCTCTCTGTAAAACAGTTCTTGGCGGACAAACGCATTTCTGTGCTCGAGTATCCACCGTACTCACCAGATCTCGCACGATACGACTTCTACCTGTTTCTGAAAGTGAAAAATGCATTGATGGGAACTCATTTTCAGTCTGTAGGAGAGGTGAAGTTATAAAAATCCCACACTTACTGAAGATGGTGACACCTAATGAGCCACAGCCCTGCTTTGAACGGTGGAAAACTCGTATATAGCTATGTATGGATAGAGAAGAGGAGTATGTTGAAGGGGATTAAAAGGCATTTGTACATTGTTTCCAAAAAAGTTTATTTTTAAGACTAGTCCGGTTGTTTAATATTGTCCCAGTAGTATATAATCAATATTACTTGCAAAATTGTTATAAATCCCAAGAAGCAAAGCAAAAATAGAAGTATAATCACACAGTATAATTCTAAACTAAGCCACAATAGTGCCTTAGCAAATTTAGCCTTAACCCTCCAAGCGGTCTGCACGTAAAATTCCGCCATTCCAGTGATGCTTTTTCTGCCTTCAAGCAAGATTCCCAAAAGCGGCCGAGCCGCATTCTTAAAAATACGGCTCAACCGCTTTTGACGCCTGAAAGCAAAAAAATATGTGCGGTGCATTTTTGAAGCATCTCCAGAATGGCAAGACTTTAAGTGCAGACCGCTTAGATGGTTAAAAACAGATTAAAAGCTTAAACATCGTTTTCATCAGTAGTCTTAGTTCCTAAGGCTAAGAGTGTTGTTTTGCTACTATGACTATATCTTATGTTTGACTTATACTTTCTGGTTATGCTTCTATAGATTTATAGCTTAACTCAGTGGCGCGACAGTTCATGAGAGCCAAGGCCTACTGTGCCCAACTCAGTATACGCAACCTTGGGCTCTGAGGCGCATGAGCAGATGTTCCGGTCAGGTGGTCAGTCTGACACGCGAAGTCCCCAGTGTTAAGTTCCCAAGCAAGCTTAGTACCCACTGAAGGGATGAAAGGCTGAGTCAACCTTGCCCAGTCCAGGGTTTGAAACTCGGACCTGTGGGTTGGAAGCGCGATGCACTAACCACTCAAACACTGGGCTTCAGATTTATAGCTATTTAGTATAAATTATTATAGGTTATATATACATACAAGGCTTGTTTTCCTATTAGAATATCATCTCAGCAAAAAGCAGTGTTTAAAAACTTGATTCATCCAGATATGATATTGAGAATGGAAAGAGTATTTGTATAGGTTTTTTGGAAGTAATGTTTTCTTATTTAGATTTTTTGTTAAGTATCTACTATCTGTGTGTGTGTGTGTATCAACCGATATTTATTTATTACAACAATGATATGTTATGACCATGGCATTAAATATTTTTTGGTAATGTGGCCCCAACAGTGGGGCACACAGGAATTTTTCAGACAGGGGGGATTCCAGGGTCGAAAGCCCACCATTCTTGTATCACGTACCAATACGCCTCCACACATATTCTTTCGATTTTGTCAATTTTTGGAAACAAAAACAGTAAAAAAATGAATTATTGAATAAATGACTAGCATTAATTAATAAAATTAACTCTTAATAACAAATACTTAATTAAATCTTATGTACTATGTATATAGGATTATAATCCATCGAAAAAAATCAAGGGCATTGGGGGGGGGGGGAATCCAGACCTGGGGACCTGGCAAGGTAATTTTTCGAGAGCTCATTCAGGGGAGCGATCCATAGACTGAAAAAGGAAATAATGCCGCTGAGTTATAATATTCATTTAAAAAATTTGATTTTTTAACTGTGCATTTGTAATTGTTCTTTTAATTTGCTTAAAAATTGTTTCATTTACACTTTTTTAAAATTTCGCGACACAGTGATTCGAAAATTGCCGGCTTTTCGAAAAGTATGAAAGAAATAGAAGTGTATGTTTATATGTAATAATAAAAAAAATATTCCATTAATTACAAAAGTAAATTTTAAAAGCAAGAAGAAATTGTTATGTATATTATTTTTCCTATACTGTTGTTTTACGTAAAAGATCGAAAAATTTCAAAAATAATTTTGAATTGGTACAATCTCTATGGTATAACAAATTTAAAAACAAATTAAAGGATTATATAAGTATAACTTTTAATTATTTCTTGTCACATACATTAAAAAAATATATCATTGGAAAACTAAATTATATTGTTACTCAAAGTTAGTTTAACTAAAATAAAATTTTCTAGTTAATATTTCCTTATTCCGATATTTCTCCAACATTGTATTTTACATAATAATGCTTTTCATCCCCATTTCTCATTATTAGATTTTTTTTTCTAGTTTTCTGCATTACAAAAGGGCTAACAATTTCTGTTTTTTAGGAATCCGAAATCTTTAAAAAAGTTATGTTCATTCCTTATTCATCAATTGTTCTCGAACAGAATTATCTCGACAATTGTCTAGAGATGATTTTTATGAAGAATTAATCGATTTTTGTTCCATTGATATAATTTGAATTTTTTTTAAAAAAAAAGTCCTGGTAGAATTCTTTTAATAATTTTTCTTATTCCATGTTTTCTAAAAATTTATTTAAAGTAAAAAACCGATTTGAATGAGTTATTTTCCTTTGAAAATGGCTTAGAGTTTTTTTGTTGCACCTTTTCATTTCTTTTCCTTTTTTTAAGTTAAACTTTAGGAAAATGTTTACAATAATATTGGAGTTATTTTAAATATTTTTCTTTTTGCAAAATTTTGATTTTTTAATAAAAACCTAATAGTAAAAAATAATCTTGAAATCGAAAATTATTAAAATTTAACATGGTTTTTTTAGCGCCCTTGTCAGAAAATTTATCCTTTTTTTTCACGATGTATTACATTTCTTATGACACAACAAAAAAGATTTAAAAAAAAATGGATCAAAAACTGCACAAGTTCGATTTTTTCCCCCAATCTACCACCAACAAATTTAAGCAACACTCTCCCAATGAATAATAATAAAAAAAAGAATGTAAAGAGATACACTCTATATATTTGCATTAACATAAGTGTTTCTTATCACCTCTATGCAAAAAAATGTCAGAAAACTAATGTTATCTCATATTTTAAGGCTTCAATAAAACCATATTAGTGCACCCGTACAAAATACCCATCTTGTTTTTCCGCTAACACCACTTCTTGCTTACAACTCCATCGCCAAACGTCAAGAGAACCCCGCCACTTGGCAGTTTCTGCTTGGCGCCGTTTGACTCTCTCCTCTCTACAAGCAACCCCTGAGCTACCTCTCATGTATTCGTTCGCGAAAGATTGACCGCGTTTACGTTTGAATGAGGTGTACGCTAGTTTGGTAGTCATCCGATCCGATTGTTTTGGTTCGTTGTGAAGTTCTGTGCAGGGAAAAAAAGATACAGTACCTCCTCGCCTACTGTTCAAAAATGGATTTATCTGCCGGAATAAGTTTCTCCTTTCTGATCACTATCATCCTTTGCTCTTGTAAGTTTTATTTTTAATATTGTATCGATTTTTTCTCTCCCCTTTTGAACTGTGGGGAACGTTACATTGTAAAGCCGGTTTGTCACTTTTCTCTTGTGTACTTACTCCTAACGAGGCTAAAAACGTGTTTGAATCGGGGCAGGTACGTTGAGTTTACCTGGAGATGGGTACCTGCCAGCTACCGCTGCGGTTTCGTGCCACTGAAATTGCACTTTTTTTTATTTAAAAAAAAGTGAGAAAATGAATTTAATCATTGCAGTGCTTGTGAAAATACAAATTGTACCTTAACGTTGTTTTGCGTTTAACTTTTTTATCCGAATATTCTCCTTTCGGCTAGCTAAAAGAAAAAGTATTAGTTTTGGCGGGATTTCGTGGACCGTAGAACATTCGAAGTAGAGGATGTGTGTTGCATGTGTGTTTTGTGTAAAATACATTTGAATTTTTTTGTGTGTGTGATTATAAAATATGTAATTTTAAGTGGGCATTTTTTAAAATTATTTATTTATTTATTAATATTATTTTCGCTTTAGTAAAAAGTGTTTTTTCGTATTTCTATGTATTCTATTCCATTTGTGTCGTAGCATTGATTTGAATATCAGCATAATTATTGGAAAATCAGTTATATATTTCTTTAAGATTTTTAAAATATTTACTGAATAAAGCTTCTTTTAAATAAAAAGTAAAAGTGGTTCTCGATATTTTAAAACAATATAATAGAACTTTACGATAGCAATGTAATTTAAATTTATTTAGGTGGAACACTCTAGAAATTTCATCCTTTTCGAATAAAGAGAAAAATGGTTTTTATTCTTTAGTTTTATTACGGCACTAGGGAAAATATGTAAGACATCAAAATGTTATATTACGGTTCCATAAAAAAGTAAAATCTTTTTAAAATTATTTTGTGAAGTAGATCATAATTAATATAAAAACTGAAAAAGGAAATTTATTTTTATATAATAAAATTTTTTCTTTCGCTTATTTTTCTTCCAAATTGTTCTTATATTAATATTGGAAATCCTAAGATATCTATCCAAGACTGCTCGTTTTTAATTAAATAAACTTAATTTAATTTTTTTTATGAAATTTATGTAAAGTTGTCTTGTATATTTTGTATATTAACTGTATTAATAAAATTAAAACATTTATCCTCATATAAGTGTGTTTTGTTTGTTCTATTGAAGCATCTCTGAAAGTTATTCCTACTTTTCTTCTTTTTTTTTTTTTTTAGTTAGATAGAATAAGGACATAGAATTCATTAAGAACAATTTTCTTGAAGTATTAGGTATTCTTAATTATTGATTGGAAACTGGTTTAAAATAATTATTATCGCCGCATATTCATGATCATTGAAATTGTTAGGGAAAATTCTTGTTTTAGTGAAGTGAAATATTTTAAGTGTAGTAAAACATTCAGAGTAACATCAAATTAAAAACATTTTTTTTTTTTTTAGAATTTTATGAATTAAATGTTTATTCTGTAGAAGTTTTTGCGGATTCCTGCTTCTACGGTCTTTTAAAATCTAAAACTAGATTTCCCTGTACTTTTTTGTGTTTCAGAATGTTTATCATTTGTAAGAGTAAAAAGTGTTCTTTTTATATTTTTACGATGAAAAATTATTGATTTTTTAAAAAAGATTCTATGCTTTTTTTCTTTCTTTTTTTATACATTTTTTCTTCAGCAGTTGATCTGTAACCTTTTTTTAAACCGTATAAGAAAACCGAAGAAATGGTTTAAATTTTAATTTTGAACATACTGATTTAAAAAAATTCTAAATATTAATATATTAATTATAATCAAATTTTTGTTTGTGTGATTGTTTCAACCTGCTGTAATTAATATTTTTATTAAATGCAATTATTACAGAAATTATTTTTTAATTTGCCATTTTTGCTCAGAAATAACCTACCTCATGATATTAAACGCAGTTCTTTGACTTAAGCCACTGATCTTTGCATGAGCTGGCTGTGCCCTGCCCATTTTTTACATTTACCATTTTGCAAATCAAGCTACTCGTATTGAATACCAATGTATTCAAAAATGTCCCAGAATCTCAGAAGTACAATTTTCTGAGGGATAGGGAAAAGATTGCGATTCGATTCAATAATATCGCACTCAAATAAATGTTTCATTTTCTTTTATAAATGATACAATGATGTACTTCGTATCTTTACGAGTATGTGTGCGGTTTAACACTTATTTTCGTTTTCTTTTCTCATATTTCGTAATACGATAAATATAAATATTTTACTGAATTTCCTTGTTGACTTTTGCTTTTCAATACTTACTACATTGAATGTAAAGCTTTTGTTAGTTATGGGTAAAATTTTCGATGATAGGTTTTAATTAAATGGAAAATAGAAGTAAATCCTAAGAAAGACGCGAAGTATAATGGGGTTTAAGGAAAGTAAGAATGTGAAAATAGTCTTTTAAATCTCTCTTTTTCAGGATTCATTCTTAGATCAAACAAGATTGATTTGTGTAAAATCTTCAATAAATCAATCGTCTGTCTTTTTTCAATATTCGATTTGAAAATTATAATGATTTTTCGTCGTTTTGTGGTTTTAATAATATGAATATGAAATCAAATGCCTTCCTTTCCCCCCATTCTTTAAAAATAGCACCAGTGTTTAAATATTTTTTTTTCAAAGTAATTTCAGAGTTGGATAAAATAAAAAAAATTGCGTTGTAAATTTAATTATTATTATTTTTTTGCCTATTCTATTAATAATACAATAACGAATAAATCGCAAATTATGGATACATGAAGAAATAAATAACTTTGAAATAAAAGACGCTTTGAGAGTGACTCACACATACATCAATCAATATGATTTGTTTCGAAAATTCTTATGAGGAAAAAAAAAATTATATTGTAATTTAAAAAAACAACTAATTCTCACGAAAATAAGTAAATAATTGAATAGATAAGAAATCACGCAGAAATCAAACAAAAAATTCATTAAAAAAACATATTTCTCTTACTCTTAATGATGTAACCCGAAGTGTACCCGAAGATCAAAAGAAAATGCTTTTATTTACCGAGGCTATGAGGAAGTAACATTGTACTGCAATTAACAAAAATAACATTGTTCTTTTTCCGTTACAAAAGGTGCGAAAGCTTGCATAATGATACAGTCCGTGCCATCCATTACACAAAGATTGCTTTTTGTTCCATTATGAGAGTCCAGGATTCTCAAAAATTAGAACCAATCCTCTCGAACATCGCTGTCTCGGATGTCTTCTCTGTAATCTTTCTTTCACCCTTCATGGTCATGCATCGGACGAGTGTCACGAATTTCATGAATAGCAAGAGAAATTTAATAAGGTTCTTAACACTGCTGGTTTTGTGTTTGGTAAGTACACTGGAGAATTATGGTAGAGAGTCGGTCATAATAACTCTGATGGTGTTGTATGTGTTGGTCGTGTTTTCTTTCTTGGAATTGAAAGTTCACGAGCATCTTCGTTCAGGGCATTAAAATGTAGCATTGTTCTCAACTTTTTTTTTTTATAGATGCTTGAACTGTTAAGGGAAGTGAGCAATTTAGGATGTGCTTGAAATTATTGCTTACCTAAAACTTGAGCTTTAGAGAATGTGTTTTTTTTAAAAAAAGAACTAAATCTTATGTAAATTAGTAAAATATGCAGAAGCTATAGATGCTACTTTTAAGAAATATCGAATAGCGTTTAAAAAAATTAAGTAAATGATGGAATTTTTTTTTTTTTTTTTTAAAGCCTCCAGTTTTGTTTCTCGAAATGGATCCTGAAAACCAGTGGCGCACACAAGAATTTTTCAAGGGAGGATTCCAGGGTCGAAAGTTGACCATTCTTGTGTGTATCATACCCCAATACACCACCAAACGTATTCTTTTGATTTTATCGATTATCGACAACAAAAAACAGTAAACAATTAATTATTGAAAAAATAATTAGCACTAATTAGTGAAATAAATTATTATTAGAAATAATTAAATTTTACTTACTATATGCACAGGATTATAATCAATCAAAAAAAAAAAAAATAAAGGGCTTGGTGGGGGGCGGATCCGTGGACACCCCACTTGTGTGCACCACTGCTCAAGACTCGTCTAGATGTATTGTTTTTAAATTGAAGATAAATACAGTCGAACCTCTATATTGCAAATGTTTTTATATAGCGAACTTTTTCCTGGAACCTTGAACATTTCATGATTTTCTTCTTAAAATAACCTCTCTATTTCTATACAACGAATTTTTTCTTCTGTGATTCAATTTTTGTTCTCCCTTTTTTTTAAAGTATTTCTGAAAAAATTTCAAGTTATTCTCTCTTTAATATATTTTATGGTGGTCATAAATCTTGAACTGGTTTTATTAGATCCTAACTCGCCGAGAGCAATAGAGTTCTGAACGTTTCATCCAAGAAGTGCAACCTTTAACCTCCATTGCCCAGTTCACTAGAAACATTTTCGATATCCTCTTTCACCCCCAGTGGAGTTATCCCGTGTCCCCATGTTCTAATTATAAAATAATGCATGTTTAATGTTACTTCTATGCTTTAAATTGTAAAACGTCCATAAAATTCATTAATTTTAATTTAAAATTATTTTCTTAATATTGAAAATACAGTGAATTCGTCGACGTTCTTTTTTCTTGTTTTCCTTGCAGTTTTCTTTCTTTCTTCTTTTTTGATGGGTAAGATATGTAAAATAAACATATATTAATTTTAAAAAAATGTGTGTGAATAATTACTTATTTTTTAATATATAGTGTTTATGAATTAAAAATTTGTTTTACGTGATTTATAAAGTGTGTTATAAGATGAACCTCTATATAATGAATTTTCCATATAACGAACTTTTTTCTGGGTTTTAGCGACTTTGTTATATAGAGGTTCGACTGTATTTGTAGTGTTTGAATACGTGCGTCTTTCCAAATTCGATCGACTGATTACTAACGTCGTTCTTTAAAGTAACATGAGAGTTAATTTTACATTACGGTTAAGTGACGAAGATCCCTCTCTCCAAATTGTGTTCCACACTACACTAACGTGAGGACTTTAAGCCTCGACAAGTTTAACGTGCATCAGCCCTTTACATGATGGGTCTCATGGTCTCATGGTGGCATGTGGCCGCGGTAGCCGAGTGGTATAGGTATGGGATCGTGGCTTGCCTTGTCACGAGTTCGAGCCCAGTACCACTGAAGACTCGCCGTGTAGGGCAGCGATGCACGTTAAATCTGTCGAGAGCTGAAACGTCCTCCCGTTGGTGTGGTGTGGTAGTTAGGAGATGGGGGTGCCAGCTCAGGTGTCGTCCACGTCACTTGACCATGGTTCAAAATTACGTGGTCCGTCGCCAAAAGCCCTCGTGTAGCTGAACAGTGCGACGTTAAAAAATTCAATTCAATCAATCAACTCATGGTGGCACCAGAACTCAAACTTACGACTTGTGATCGTAGATTATGACAGAGACTATGACTACTCGGGTACCGCTGTCACATCTAGAAAACGAAATACATGCTTAGCGTGCAAACAGCAAAATAAATAAATAAATAATAATAAAAAATCTCTAGAATTAGACATAATTATTGTAGTTTATTTGATATATTAAATACGATGTATATACAGTCGCGGACCTCTATATAACGAACTCGCTAAATCCCGAAAAAAAGGTCGTTATATTGAAAATTCATTATATAGAGGTTCATCTTTCAATTTTCTTTGTAAACCGTGTATAACAAATTTTTAGTTCATAAACACTATATTTTAAAAAAAGTAATTATTCACACCTTTGTGTAAATTAATATATATTTATTTTATACATCTTATTTATCAAAAAAAAATAAAATATATAAAATAAAAAAAAAAAAAAGGAAAGAAAGAAAGAAAAACTGCAAGGAAAGTTTCTTGCCACCTTTATCCACTTCCTGAAGAATTAAAAAATTTTCTTTGATTCTCAAGCACTTAAGTTCTGACATTTTCGAGCTACAAGAAACGAAGTTGCCTGTACGACTGATCGATCTACATATGCACGAATACTATTTCAAGGACATGAAAGAACTCTACTGAGGGGAAAGGGGATATCGAAGATATTTACAGTGTGAACTGGACAATGGGGTTAAAGGTTGCACTTCTTGGATAAAACTCTCAGAATTCTATTGCACCCACCAAGTTAGGCATCTAATAAAACCAGTGCAAGATTTATGACCACCATAAAGTGTGTTGAAAAAGAGAGAATAACTTGAAATGTCCAGAAATACTTTAAAAATAGGGAGAAAAATTGAATCTCAAGAGAAAAAGTTCGTTATATAGAAAACGCGCTTCGCTAATGGGAAGTTATTTTACGAAGAAAATAGTTAAATGTTCGGGGTTTTTGGAAAAAGTTCGTTATATAGAAAAATTCGCTATTTGGAGGTTCGTAATACGGAGGTTCGACTGTATATATTCATGTATTGTGTTCCAATTCGGCGCATGCATATTAAAATCAGAAAATTATTTTATATCATCGCTTAACTGATGATTTGTAACCTATTGCTAACTTATAAAAAAATGTTGTTATTGCTTCCAGATTAAGAAAATGTATAGTAATTAAAAAATCCCTCAAATTGTTTTTTAAAAAATCGAGAAGGGTTGGTTTTTGTAGTCTGTGTTATCTTGATTATGTGAGTAACTTTTAGTACTGTCGAATATAAGAAGATTTAAGTGGACAGCAATACAATTTCTCCTTTGTTGATTGTTTGAATTCAAGAATCTCTATTTATAGACTGAAATATTTCATTCATGAAAAAAAAAATACTTATTATTTTAAATAGAATTATTATGATTTAAAAGTTTGCTTGCATATATTATAAGCTATTATAAAGAATTCCTATGTTATTCTCCAAGTTCTTAGAAAGATTTTATGTACGTTATAATTCTGAAGGTTATATATGTATGTAGTTATGTGTATATATATATACCTCTGAAAACAATAACGTAATACCCTTTTTAAGAACGTAAAACCCTAAAAAAGGGCTGTTAAGATATTACTCATTGGAGGGAAAGAAAGCAAAAGTATTTTTGAATGATTATTTTTACTACATGATCTATTTATCGCTAGAAAATTCATTTTCATGATAGAAAAACTTTCTTAACATTTCTCGATAATATTTACTTGCGAATTGCAACAATTTTCTACTTTTTGCCTTGGAAGAATAACTTTTGGTTACAATCCATAATCGTTAAAACCGCTTAGAAACGCTCTCAAAAATATATACTCTCTTTAATATTTTATCTCATTAAAATAAAAGGTTAGGTAATAAGGCTAAATCCTCTGGGAAAGTGGATTTCTGAAGATAAAATTTATTTAAAACCATTTAACGGCGTTTTAACTCTCAATTTTATCATCAATCATAATTATACTAAGGAAAAATGTATTAAACTAGTTAATTTTTTTATTAAATTTTATAAAAGATGCTTTCATTTATGTTTATTTTTTGTGTGTGACCAAAAATAATGATAATATTAATCAATAAATACCTGAAAAAAACTTATTCTTTTTTTAAAAGAAATATCATTTGTGATTGTGAATACAGAAATTAATTTGTAATGCGTTTGATAAGATATTTTAGTTCGATCATTAACAGTTGTATCACCGATAGTTCTTAATTATATGCGACTATTATAGTAATTTCTTTATTAGGAAATAAAATATTTATTTACGGAAATGTCTTTGTTTTCTAATTGCGGTATTTAGAGATAAGTATTGCATGTTTTAAAAGTGTTTTAAATGTAGTATGTGTGAAGGTAACATAGAGGTTTCTGTTTTAAATTTTGATAATTTTTTTTAATAAGAATTGTAACTCAGAACACTGAACTAAACATTGCTCTTTAAAGCTATTTTTTAAATGTTAAATAATTTAATTCATCATATTTTTTTTAATTTTTGAAACAGAAGAAATATTTTATTTTAGATTAGTAATAAAGTGATTGTACAGGTAGATTCTGATACAAATAATTCTGTAGATTCTTGATAAGTGTTCACAATATATATATATAAATAAAAAAAATGTAATGATCGTAGATAGTGGATAGTTTATGAAACAAATAATTGTGTTCAAAAGTATTCTGTTTGTCGAATTCTCTTTTTTAAGAAACGAGAAAATAAGATTATGATTCCTTTTGCTTAGAGATTTTGAAAATTAAAGCTAAAAAAAACTTAAGAGATTATTTAATTTGTTAATTATTTAATTATAATATAATGTACATTTTATGTAACTCATGTACTTTTAAAGATGATAATTTATTATTCTCATGAAAAGATTTCGAAATTATGAAAGAATTGGAAAAACATTGATACTTTCATTTATTGATGAAACGCGGTGAATAAATAAAACACAGAACTCAATTTTTTTTCAATACTTTCAAAGAACAATACACAATTAATTTAAAAAATTGCACTGAGTTTCACACATTTTAAATCATCAATGTCGCAATTTTCATTGATAATCGCAATTAGTAATGATTCTCAGAACTCAAAGTGGCGCAACAGCCCATGAGGTTCAGGGCCTACTGAGCCCATCCCAGTATACGTGACTGTTGAGTGTTGAGGTGCATGAGCAGATGTTTCGATCAGGTGGTCAGTTTGAAGCGAAACCACCGTATTTAGTCCCCTAGCAAGCTTGGTACTCATTTATCGACCCACTGCATGAGGGATGAAAGGCTGAGTCGACCTTGCCCAGCCCGAGAATAGAACTCGAACTTATGGTGTGGAAGCACGATACGCTACCACTCGGCCAAGTAATGATTTTATATAAGGAAAACAAAACGTCACTTGATATATATTTGGTGGCGAAACTAAATTGTTCAGATTAATTTTTGAAATACTAAAAATACCGTAGCCATTAATTTTTAATGCAGTACCAAATCATATTCAATGTTGGTTGTGTTGTGTGTGTTTTCTTTTGTGAAATCGAATAATATGCATCTTACGGGGAAAAAATATGAATAGTTTTTATTGAAACAAAAATACCATCTTATGTTTTCTCATTTTCCTTTTTTTAAAAATTTTATTTGGATAAGAGAAATGAAAGAATGAGTTATGTTTTTGCAGGGAAAAAAGGAAACATTGAAAATAATTGAAATTTGGATCATGCATTATACTCATTAATATTCAATACGCTTTATATTATTTATTTAAATACGCTTACGATTATATATGCTTTATTTAGATAGTACAGATGTATGTTTATGCAGTGGTTACACATCACTGATTATAATACAGAATTGCACTTGTCCTTCAAAATTTTAAGTCTTGGTTCAAATCCAACTTTTTGCAGACACTGAGGATTAAAATTTGACCTTGTGTGTTTTCTAGAATGTATCTTTCCACTTGATAAATAAAATAATACTCCTCAGTTTTTCTTAGTTACAAGTAGACTTATTATTTAAATTTCCTTGATTAATCTTAATAAGATGATTATTTGCTGATTGTGTTAAAGCTTAGTGGTTATGAGGATGTTATCTTACGCTTTTTGAATAAAAAAAATCCTTTTATTTTGAAATTGAATAAGTAATGTTTGTATGACAGACAAATTTATATGCTCATTATGGTATCAGAAGGTTGCGTGTTCATATCACGTCCGGGTCACCAATTTGTTGGTCCTTTATCGTTTAAGAAAAGTATTATTGCTTAAAAATTAATAAATCACACTTTATTCGTTAGGTTTGAACCGCTACTTCTGTGAAAGCGTTGCAAGTTAGCTAATATCGCTCTTCGGACTGTTCGAAAATAAATTATAAAAAAATAGAGTAATTTTTTTTAAAAAAAACTGAAACATTCCTTTAGTAGTTAATTGGATTTGTGTTCGATATGAATTAATTAAAAGAATCTTTTTTCTGCAGTCTTTTTACTTATGCATTTTTTCCACTGTACTTAAACACTAAACATGATTTTCAAACTTGGAAAAATTGAAAAGCATAATTTTTTAAAAAAAAGAAAAGAAAAAGGATCTAGACGAAGATAAAAATTAAAACATTAACCAGTTCATTATAGAAGGGTGGTGAATCTTGTGTTATTTTGAAATAAATTCAATCAGATGTAATTTTTTGTGAGTTGTCAGGAATTTTGTGAATATTCTTTAGATGCACATTATAATTATAAAATTTGTGATTGCCTTATAATTTATAATTTTTGTGTGTGAACAAAGTTCACTTCTTTTATCTTTAAAGTAAATAACTCTTTTACACTTATTTTTTTTCTAAACGTACTACCTTAACCCCACATACACAATTCTGATAAGAGTATTCACTTGAATTAATAAAAACTATCAAATAACCAGACACGTGCAGCGTATTATTTTCTTTACACCTTTAATGCTTCCGCGACCTTGAGCTGGTCTCTTCCCCATTCTTGATTTATTAATGTGTTCTTAAGGAATAATAAAACCAGCCACCGGAACTGCTGATATAAAGTTTCCCCGATCGTTCGAGGCCTTTTGTTTTTCGAACGGTTTCAACGAACACATTTATCACCTCTTAAACTGAAAATGGAATGAGTTACACCTGTTGTTGGTTCAAGCACCTCTAAAGTCTACAAGGGATTTCGTTCTAAGAATAACTTCCTTGTTTAATGAATCACTCTAAAGAACATCCGTTATTCGAATTATTTAACTACATCCCTGTTTGATTATATTATACAACAGTCAAGAATTCGAAATTGCTACAAAAACAAAACATTCCTCGACCAAGAAAAGGAACTGCTTTTAAGTTTTCATAACAATTTCATAATCATCTTCAGTCATCATTTAGCATTCGAATGGGAATAAATGTTTCTTTCATGTGATACGCGTAAATTTGAATAAATAGCATTTATTTAGATGTATGAAAAAAATTTCGAAGCAAAATACTTGCTAATTTAGATTCATAATCTTGAAAAGTTCATGTTTTATATTTAAAAATAATTATTTGCATTTGTTTTTTTGTTCCTGAACTATATACTGTGTAGAAGCACAAACGATAAAATGGTGGACTGCGTGGAAGTAGATTAAGCCTAAAAGTTTCAATTTGGATTTTCACACAGTTTAATGCAATAAAATATACATAATAAAAAATCCAACTGAATTTAATATCGTTGAAAGTGTATTTTACAGGATAAAAATATTTTACGTCTCATAGAATATTTCACAGGGAATAGAATATTCCTTACAATAAGCATTTCGCACGAAAACATTTCGCAAATTAGAGTTTACTTTCTGACAAAAAGAATACACACACACACTGATTGTTGCCACAAGCTTTCTTCCAAAAATATAAGTGGTTCGCTGTAACAGTGCTACTCATTTGACGATTAAGATTCAATACACTGTTTTCATCAAATATTATTTTGTAGATCTGTCTGTGAAATTTTTATGCTCTCAATTTAATCTCGTCGCCTATGTTTTTTTCTAATAGAAGATGAAAAAAGGCTCTTGTTTTCCAAAGTGTACAATTTCTTAAAAATATATAATAGCTTCTTCTGAACAAACTTAATTCTTAGTTTTTATCGACAGAGCATGAAATAATATTTATCTTAAAAATTAAAGCAAGATGTCTCGAAGTTTACCAAGCTGTCATTTCCGCATTCATTTAAAAGCATTTCTCCCGCACAGCTGAGTAAACAAATTCCACTTCATTTCCATTTTTCAGCGCCATTTTTTTTAATGCGCCATTTCGAATTTACCTTCAGTATTTGTCATTTAGTCGGTTGTCTTTGCAAAGCGACGCAACATTTGGCTTAGTATCTGATGAAAACCATAAAACCAACGCCCGATGGAGTTAATGCCCTTTTCATTTAACGACCCCCAGAGTTGCCTGAACGCCCTCCTAACTAACTTTCGAAAATGTTATTTTTATGGGTTTTCTTTTGGTGTTGCTGGAACCTCGTCATCCGCCATTTTAATGGCCGCAGATGTGTCACCTATCGCTGTTAAAAGACAAATTTCATGCGAGTCAAGCTTCGCACATTCTTATCATTAACTCTAAAAATAAAGTACTTGACATTATCATGGGGTATAAGAATGAGAATGAATATTTCTTCTGAATGCCTTTAGCTCGGATATTGTAACCAAAAATTGTTAAATTGTTTTGCTGATGCGTGAACTTGTTGAAAATAAATTGCCATATTATTTACATCATAAATAGTGTAAATTACTTACATAAATGCTACTTTCTTTCATTTCAGTATGGTAATATATCTTTGAAAATATTTGTTTTAAGAAGAAAAGGTATTGTTTTTCTATTTGTATGCTGTGCCATTTCTTATTTGGTACTATTTATAGTGGAAATGAAAGAATGAAAATTGTGCTCAGATTTTGTTTCATATACAACATAATTTATTAATTGGAGTATTTTTATTTTTATTATTATTATTATTATTATTATTGGTATTTTTAAACTAAAAATGATATCTCTTATGTGTGTAATATTTGAAATGAGACTGAAAAGTTTGAGAAATTAGAGAATCATGAAAAGGGAAAAGTTTTTCAAATGTTAAGAAAAATATAGCAAGAGATTTATTTCTGTAGCTCTTTGAAATGTTACACATCAAGAACGATAGAAATATTTCTAAATTCTTAGTTTTGATATTTTTTTAACTTGATTATTTCAGAAACAAACACACATTTAGCGTTTGTTAGTACAAACATCTGCAATAACATTATTATTTTTCTATGTCATTGTGTTCTAAAATAACTTTTCTTGGCAGGATTTTTGCTGTTTCGTTGGTCATATTATAATTTAATAATCATAATTACGAATTTACTTCCTCATTGGTTAAGTCACAATCTCGTTGTACAAGTTTAATATCTCATTGAATACTTTAAAGTTTAATATTTATAAGAATGACTTTTTAAAACTCAAATAAAAGATTGTTGGACAATCGAAATGCTTTCCGTGTAAAATTGGACAGCAACTTCCTCATGTTGATCTGGAAATTCTGGAGGATATGTTGCTTCACTCAGACCATAGAATTGAATTAGGGATGTGTTGACAATGTGCTTATTGCTATTTAAATAGTAAGAAATAAAAAAACCGGAAACGTTTATCAAACCAATATTAAAATGCTGACAAATTTGGAATTATAATGAATTTTAATCAAGTGATGTTCATATATATTGTAAAGTACAAGGCCAGGGGCGTAGCTACCGCCGTATCAATGATTCGGGGCCCCCAAGCCACAGGGGCTCCGACATCTTTTCCCGCTAACAGGGCTCCCATATCTAAGAAAGGGCCCTGAAGGAATTTTGATACGGGGGCCCCAGTGTACAAAACACTGCATTTTCAAAAACAATTGCTATTTAATGGATGAATTTTTGAACTTAAATGTAATATTGTGTAAATAGAGGTTAAATGGAATCAATATATATCAATAAATATTCCAATTGTTTGGATAACATCAACTTATGTTGTTCCAACTCTGGGAATGTATTTCATTTCTTTTTTCTTGCAAAAATTTTTGTAAAGCTTTTTAAAAAATTATTTTATTTTATTTTTAAAAAAATGTGGCATACTTTTATTATTGTTCGTTTCGTTAAATTAAGTAGCAAATGAAATGAATGCTTTGTGTTATATATTTGTATTTTTGATATTTTTTGTTTAAATCTCTCAAAATAAAGAAAGGTTCAATATTTTCTGGTAATTGTTTCCTAAATTGTATAAATTTAGTAATTATCTCTCATTAAAAAGGTAATATTAGTATCCGTTTTTTGTTATATTTCTCTAAAAGGCACTTTTTGTCCTGAATTCCCTTTTATATTACCAATCCTAATAAAATTGTCATGCCATATTTGTTGAGGGGAAAGTCATCATGATCTTTTCCTTAATGCTAGACCTCGCTCTCCCAATAACTTTTAAGAAACTTCAACATTTCACCCAAATGGACAATGAAAAAAGTACTTACTGAACATGAATCACTTTAAAGAAGCAATCTTGTCTGTTCAGAATTTGCAGTTGTTTCTTTTCACTCTCTATCAGCGAGAG
Organism: Trichonephila inaurata madagascariensis; assembly: GCA_019973955.1. Taxonomy (NCBI): domain Eukaryota; kingdom Metazoa; phylum Arthropoda; class Arachnida; order Araneae; family Nephilidae; genus Trichonephila; species Trichonephila inaurata. The sequence goes on from BMAV01018840.1 coordinate 112,198, forward strand.
TGGAAAGAATAGAAGGACCTTAACCTTATTTAAATAACTCACAAAACGAGAAATTATCGCCCTTGGTGCCAGGCAGTACATCGTAAGGCAATTTTTCTTCACCCAATATCTTATTGTCTTTTATTTTCTATACATTCAATGAAAAAGTGAGGTTAATTACAAGAAAAATAATGTCAATGTTGAGAAGAAGTACTTTCATTAGATCGGTTAATGCTTGTTTCGTAGAGTTTATTACTTCTCATTGTGAGGCATTTAAAAGAATGTTTTTCAAGGTTACATTTGTTATGACCTTTACAGAAACATGTTTGAGATATGTAAAAAGTAAAACACTGATTTTTAACTCAAATAAAAGCGAATGAAGTGTAAGGTAATACATTAAGAAGAAAAAGAGAGTTAATGGAAATATAATGGGGAGAAAAAAGCATCTGTTAGTGCTATTAACGATAGTAGTAGTTTTATGAGAGCAGTTAATCACGGTAATTATTTTCTTGTTATGTGTATGTGTGTGTGGTTAGGGTCATCTTTATTATCATTTTCATTATTTGTATTTCGTTAATGAAGGATGCTCAAGTAATAGTATGTTATGTGTGAAAATATTCATCAGTTTGTTAGACTTGTGGAAGTAAAAAGTTACCTTGTTGGGTGTATGTTGTACCCATAGGTTCCCCACCTTTTTTGAACTGGCGCCCCCTTTTCTAGTGGATATTTTGATACCACCTCCTCCCACTCTAGAGTAATAAGAGCGTACATAATACATGGTGAAAACAAGAATTAAATTTGAAAAAATATTCTATGACAAAAAGAATATATTTTTTTTAATTTAATTTTTTTTTTCTAAAGCCCCTAATTTTTTTTTTACTTGCGAATCTGAAATAGCTATTGCCATAAATGTATTTAAATGTGTAATATTATGTATTTTTGTTTTAGGTAGGATATTATTGGAATTGAAACGCTATTGAATTTCTTCTTTATTTAAAAGAGTGGAATAAAAGTTTTAGCTTACCTGTTATAAAGACGCTTTTGAATGAAGATTTTGATGATATGAAGTGTTTCACAATAAATTATTGCTTTCAAAATAATAATAAAAAAAGAATGACAATTTCAGCCTTTAAAGAATCACACGTTAATTCCTGATTAACGTATTTAATTATATTTCTTGGATAAAAAACATAATGAAATACAGTGGACGAAACATTTTTCCTACTGCTCACAAACTAAGACAACACGTACACTACAGAAATTAAAATTTACTATACAATTTAATTTAATGTAGGTCTGAATGTAATGTAATTTTTAAGTTTTTCATCCACTTTCCAAACTACCGAAATATGTGAATTTTCGTACACGGGATAGAAATGATTTAAATACATATAATCAAAATAAGGTAACCAGTATCAAAATTTTCTTTAGTTAATACATAATCAGCGTGTTTTTTTGTTTTTTTTAAGTCATTTTTAAACTATATTCCCTTAATCTGCCGAAACGCCTCCGTGCCATCTCAACGCCCCTTTATTTTCTCTGGGTCTTTTACTGCCCCCCTGAATGCCTCAAATGCCGACGTTGAGAACTTATGGTTGTACCGAAAATATAAAATGTCTTCATAAGTTTCCTATTAGCCGTCTGGGTGGTGTAGTTGGTTTGTCGCTGGCCTTCCGCACCTAAGATTGAGGGTTCAACCCCGGCCCAAGTTGGTGGGTTTTCATGATGCAGAAAATCTTCAGCGTCCATGTCGTATGATTATGTGGCATGTAAAAGATCCCTTAAGTGTTTGTATGGCTTGGGTGCTCTCTGCAAAATTAAATTCCTGGAACAAGTTCACGTCGTCAGAAATCAAGTGCCTTCCTCTGGGGAGGAAACTGTGCGTCAAAATTACCTGCGGCGCGATTGGTATCCGCCTATATGGTTCCGCACTAAAAAATGATACCAGCTTCTGGGGAATGTACAAGGTTTACAATGGTAAAAATACCAATCCACAGCCTCTGGGGAAAAAAAGGTTTTCTATTATGTTTTAAAGGTTAAGAATACGATCCTGTTGTTAATGTAAAATTATTATCGTGTATTAAGTGTAAATTTTAAATTTTGTTTCAAATTATTTTAATTAGTACTTAATTACTAATACTATAATAAAAAATCATATTGATGATTTTTCTTTTTTTTTTTATATGCAATTGTTACAAAAATATAATTAAGGATGTTATTTTTTTAAAACATGAATGAAGTTTAACTGAATGTGTGAATTATAATTAATTGCACAGTTGCGATTAATGTAACTAATTAAAATTATTTGTTATCCGGTCTATCTATTCAAAAATGAGGTAAATATAAGCTTATGTTTTCCTTGAACTGTATGACATAGCATTCTATTTAGGAAAAATGGCAATGTATGTTCTTTTGTCTGTTAAAGAACTTGATTTAACCTTTTTAGATACTGAGCAAAAATGCTGCCTTTTTTTATTGATAATCTTAAAATATTTAATATGCTCTAATTGCCATATTATCATCGTTTCAAATGTGTATTACTGTTTTATACATAAATACAGGGTAAAACTGTGCGCATACTAACTTTCTGAATATAACAAAGAACATCGCATTTTTAGTAATAAAGAATATTCCATCATTTTTCAGAAATTGATAAATATTCTATTTTGATAAAATAAGTCGACATTTTATTCACACATTACACAAATGTTTTGTTTTTCATCAATTTACATTTTCAAATTTGTAGAAAAGATTAATATATTTCAACGATCACGCCGTCTTCTGTTAATGAAAAATGATACAACTATGCAAAATTGTAGGGTGGAAGTAAAACAAACTTCCCAAAGTTCTATCGCACATTTTTTTTTTTACTTTGAATATAGTGTTATTGAGTTCACAGCGGAAATGAATCAATTATACTAAAATTGTTGAGTTTATAAGTGTTTTGTTACATAGTATTTACTTACCTGCTCCTAAAAAAAATTCATTCGATTTTAGAATTTAGTGCGCAGAGCGGACACCATGAAACGATGGCTGTTAAAAAAAGGTCTAACCTCTGATGAAATTACTAATTTTTTGCGAGAACTTTCTGAGAATGAATTGGCTTTAATTTAGATTCCGATAAAAACATAAGATTGAATGAAAGTGATTGTGTGTGTGTGTGTGCGAAGAATCTGAAGAAAGGGCAGATGTAATTGATAATATTCTTGTAAATCCTGGTGTATATGTCGCTAGGGATGCCACAGAATGCATACCACCTAATAGTAATGTTTCTGGTAGATTTGCGACAAAGCAGTGGTCCAACAAGCTTCGTGAAACATAATGTCAACAACAATTTTTTATGATGTAAAAGGTCATAATATATAATTACATAAAAAAATATTATAAAGTCTTAAAACTAAACACTACCGAACAGTAGTCAATTATTTAGATTGAACAATTACGGTGGACGTTTAAGGGTAACATGTTTCCTCCACCACAATCCACTCAAACTTCAACTTTCTTATCCTCAAACTCGCGTGCGCAAGGGATAGAAAAATATTACAACGTATCGTTCAGAATGGCGGGAATATCTCGTTTTCTTCTCGTGCACAGCTGTTTCCTGGCGTATAATAACCACCTGAACCGGTGGACTGTGACGGCACAACAGTCCCCCCCCCCTCCCTCAAGTAATCCGTTGGCGGGTGCACTTTTATAGATGGGGATCCGCCTTCTGCTATTGTTGAGGGGCCGTCTGGGTAGGGGGACAGCCTTAGACCAGCTGCCTGGTTTGTACCTTGACTGTAATTTTGCTTTTCGTCCCCAAGACTTTCGTGCGTTTTACCCCATGAGTGTGCTTGAAGCATATGCAGTGGGGTTGTTGGGAAGTGGTACTAGTTTGAGAAACGCAGTCAAGTATCATTGTGCTGTACTTTCGTTATTTTAAATGGCTTCATTGCAGTTTTTCGTACAATTTAATGATGTAGAGGGTTAAAAAGCGGAGTTTTAGAGAGGTCAATCTTGTACGATTAATTTTTTTCTAGAATATAATTTTTGGTATATTTATTTGGCAGCACAGAGGAACCGATGGGATTTATTTAAAAGTAGCTCTGTTTTTTTTCTTCTTCAATTCCTACTATTAGTTCACTACTATATTCACTACTATTAGTACTATATATATATATATATATATCTTGTTTAAATTTTCAATCGTTAATAAAATACTTTCTATTCATCCATTCAAGTTCAAATACATTTTTTTAAAACTTGTAGTGGATGACACTTGATGTTTAATACAGTTTTTTTTTTTCAAATATTAGTTCATTAATTAAATTAAAAAAGAACAAATTGTTACAAAACAAAAAATAGAAAGGAAAACGAAAAACCACTTTCTATTTTGTCACTTAATAGTGTGATTCTGTCATATGTATATACATATTTATATTAATTGTAACTATTTAATAAAAAAGTAACACTAAAATGAAATTTTTCTTTGTTGACCTAAGTAGGAATTGTAACTTTTATTTTTTTTTTCCTATATTACTTGTGTTTATATCAGTTATGTGTTTTTTCTTGTAAATAGAAAAAAAAATTATTTCTTTGGCATACGATAAAAATTTATTCTTCCGATACTTTTGATAAAATATTATCACATCATAAACTTGGTTATTGTATTTGTTAGTATTTTGATATTTTCGTATTCCATGATAAACTATTTTAATAGGAATAAATTTTAAAAGATATATGAACTTATATCTCAATAATTTCTCTTGAATATATTTTTTAGAAAACCAATATATACATGTATAATCAATAATCGTATACTAAATTGCCATAAAGCAAAGGAATAAATAGAATATATATATATAAGTTAATATGCTGAGTTTAAAATTGTTTTAGTAAAAATAATTTTGTACTTATTATGTACTACACAATTCGGCATACATTATTATAGCTTTAAATCTGTGTTTGGATCTTGAATTTGGTAATAACTTGCTTATTGTGCAATGATTCATCGGGGTTTAAGCACTTTTTAGTACATTTTTTTTAATGGATTTAGAACTTCTATTCGTTATATCCTTTAGGATTTTATTCAGCATCATAAACAGGAAGGGGAATGTTAGTTAGACGTAAAATTGGTCATAATTCATTTTTACATAGAATTAAAAGCTGCTTCCAGTCAGTATTGTTTATAATATTGCAGCATCCATATTTTTAAGTTTCCAATATTTGTATCATTCTTTTATCTTTCATGTTCAAGTCATTTCAGTCTCTTTGGTAGAGGTTGGAAGTTGTACTTTTTTCTTTCTGTTTTTTTGTTTTGTTTTTTATTTCACACAGTGTGTGCCCTTTTTGTATATAATAAATTGTGTGAATTTAATTGTTACTAAGAATCATTTTATTACCTTCCACGTTTTACAGAAGCTCATCTTTAGCGATATCTTAGCGTATAAACAAGAATTTCCATTTATTGTAATGTTAAACATGACTTTTCACGTAACTTAATGAATTTTTTACAAAATTTTATTTTCACTTCTTATTTAAGAAAATTATAAGGAAAATTTCAGAGTTATTATAAAATAAAAATTATTCGATTTATTATCTGAAGTTATTTAATAACTCAAACTGTATCTCTGTACCACTTATGAGATTTTCAATACAAACTTTACTTGTTTCCTCTGGAGGACTAGAAAATCAGAATTTTCTGCAGGAACAGCATTTAAAAAAATTAATTTATAACAGCCTATCAAGTTGAGCTGACATATGCGATAAAATCACATCGGTTAGGTTTCCATTATAAACCCGTGAGAAATCCTATTCGCTTCATAAATATGTAAAGAAGAAATTACAAACGTTTCAATAACTGATAATATAATCTTCCTTTAGCATTTAAAAAATTTACTTATATGCTCGATTAAAATAGGTTAGTGTGCAGCGTTATTAATCTATTCAGGGGAATGAAGACAATGTAATTTATTATCTATTATGCAAATGGTTTTCAAAAAAAAAGAAGCATAGAAACGAGTTATAATTAATCTGTCATGAAATATAATATGGAGCATACCCTTTCAGAAACTAGTTCAGTTGCTCCTGTGCTGCTTTTGTGGTGTGGTTCTGAAATGGAAGCCCGTTTCCTAGTTTCGTATTATCGATTTCTGCTGCGGCTTCGTCGTTTCGAAGCCTTTCGAATACACCGCTTGCAAGTGTTGCAGGGATGTGCGAAAATAGCTAATTTTTCTTTCGTATCATGTTTTATGGGAATGGATTTTTCTCAAACTTGTGTGCCTTTGTTTCTTTCGAGTAATCAATTTCCGGCGTGTGTATTAATTGAATCTATTTTCTGTAAATATATGTGTGTGTGATCAATAATAAATTGCGTTTGAGTTATTTTTATTCGGAAGGTGGCTGCATTGGAAAAAGAGTACTACATATCATGGGCAACCTATTAGCTGTGGCGTTCCAAACCAATCTACTAATATGGTTCAGCATGTCAAAAAGTATGACATTTTTGAAAGAATTCGATTTCAGCACTAATGCATGCCGAGTTACAAAATAATAATATAGATACATTTACAGTTTTACAATGTATTAATTTTGCATCATTTAAAGATATTTCTTAACATAGAAATAAACAACATAAAATATAACTATTTCTTCAACAACAACAGAAATAATAATTATAAAATTGCACATATATTATGTATTTTTAAACATATTTATTGAAATTTACAGACAACAAAAAATATAAGTATTTTTCTTCATTATAGTTAAATAAATAAAATTTTAATGCTAACTTATAGTGCCTGCACCGCTCTATTTACGTATCGCGAAGTTAAGGGTGTAATTTGTGACTTTCAGTTTGACACGCGATTCTGAGCATTCAGTCGTTAAACAATTTCTTTGCGGACTCGAAATATTTTTCAGATGAGGGAAGATTTTTTACTTATGTTAGATATGTAGAACCAAAAGCGAAAAGCAGGGTATATGCAATTTTCTCTTTTCTACGAATTAAATCTCTTCTAGAATGACATTTAGTAATTCACAAAATAGCTGTAAATTTATCTTTAGATCTTCTTTAGATTAGGTACCTTTCAGATTTTTTCATAATTCCCCGTAATGTCCATAATTGTGAAGATGTTTGTCAAATAAGAGAGGTCCTTTACAAATTTATCAACTTCCATCCACTCAAAAATTTATAAATTTGTAAAGCACTGCAGAGGGCCACTGAGAATTGTACCCCGTGCCACATGTGGCATGCATGCCGTAGGTTGCCGACCCCTACTATATATGATTCTAATAGTTTACTTTGAAGATGTTGTGTGAAAGCAGATGATAAAGTTTTCTGTTTTGTATTATGCTCAATGTATAAAAGGGGGGGGGGGGGGGCGGGCCCCATTAATGTTGGTATTTTTTTTTTTTTTTTTACTTGTTAAAAAGGAGGGTAAATCTAAATTTCTTAAATTTAAGAAACGGAAAAAAAGAACAATTTACACTTGGAAGTTGAATTTGTTTTTCTTGGTGTCACATGAACAGGAGAATTTTCGAAGTTGACTTTATTTCTCTGCTCATCGCCTTCCTCACTTGGCTCTATTTTAATATATATTTCCTACATGTGTTATATATATAATAATATATTCAATAGAACACCAAACTCTGTATTGTATAAATTGTATGTTGGAACATTTTGATAGTGACTCTCCTCATTAATTTATTATTAACCTGATCGCTGTAATTCACAAACTAAGCACACCGAAGAGTATAAGCTGAGAAATTTGATTTTACAATAAAATATTTTTTAAAAATTCAACAAAAAAATTTCATGAAAAATTTCTAGCCCCATACACCTTATATACTTACATTTGTAACAAGTCTGTCCAAGATCAAGATTTACATTTCCAGAACTAATTATTTATGAAGACAATAGTAAATACTTTTATATAGATTTTGAATGGTATTTGTTTGATTTTACGATGGCTCGGCCGCTATGATTTCGTATATTCTCCAAGGTTTTTTAAGAAAAGTAACCTCAATATTCTGAACTGGATTTCTACCCAATATAAGTATGAATAGCTCACCAAATTGGCAATAAATTAAGATGTAACCTTAAATTGGATCTTACCGGATAGTGAAGTTCATGTACAAAGATAAACTGTAGATTCTTCAATACGGAAACCAGATACAGTTCCTTCTTTTCCAATGTTTTCTTATGGTCAACTTATTGAGAGTGTACAGGAAATTCTTGGAGGTATTTATTAAATTGATTGATGTTATTGAGTAGTAATATTAATGTATTAAGTATTCTGCAAAAGTATTTAATGATGAATTTCTGTTATAAGTACTCTCTCTCTCTTTCATTACATTAGAAATCCAATACATTTATGAAATACATTTTATGAAATAAAATTGAATCAAATGAGGAATTTCAAAAGGGAAAAATCCGTATATATTCTTGGAAAAAATAATTAAAACCATGCATTCAAGTTTTTAATGGTTATCGAACTTTAACCTTTGTCATATTTCCAAGGTTACTCAGTATGATACATCTGATCGAACTCAACTCAGCAATGACGCTGTGTTGAACACTATTCTGACATTTTAAGATAATGCTTTCGTTGAGAGTTACGTGGCTTTCGTGACATCCCGTGAAGTTTCGTGACTCGAGATGTTTTTTAGTCCAAGCACTTTGACCTAAATGTGTGGTAGAAGAAGAAGGAAAAAAAATAATAAAATTCGAAGAGGAAACCAAAGGATGTGACTTGAGTTAAAAGATGCAGGGCTAAACCTTCTACAAAGACCGTTGAGAAATTGGGAGTTCTTAACTCGCTCACGTATTTGTTCACGGTTTTATTCTTTGCAGAGTGCTGAAGTCACATCCTCAGTGCGAAAGGCTGTCTTTCATTTCTCTTTTTTCAAATTCATTTGCAAACATTTCCGTTCCTAAATAGACCACCGGTTTTCTCTATTGTTTCGTTGGCAACACAATTTGGCATGAGTTTCGTAACGTGACAGTTGCATTAGCTTAGATAGTTAGTTACACAGTTTGCAGGTGTTTTGAAAATCTAATTATATGTTTAACAGTGTAATCTTCTTTAAAGGTTTTATCACTTCTTATAATTATATTTAGTAATGTTCTAATTGGAAGATATGTGATGCAAAGAGAATTATATATTTTTTATGCAGGTGAAATGGAAAAGCGTGATCTTTTGTTATAGTTTTGTGAATGATTAAAAGTCTCACAGTTTTTTCGATTTATAAAAAAAAAAATAATTAAACCTGTTTCTTCATGTTGAGGTACTTATGCAATTTTTAGAGTTGTGCCTTTTCTTTAATGACTTAAAAAGCGTGCTTTATTCTTGCCAGTGGTGAAAATAAGGAAAAAAAGGGGGAGGGAGTTCAAACCCCTTATAGATCTAAAAAAGATTGCCATACCAATACCTCTTGGCTCTCTCGTCTATGTGTTTTTTAGAATGTTTTTGAATAGTCTGTGTACGCCATTTACTTTTGCCATGATGATTAGTATCAAAATAAAGAGAACACTGTAAACTAAATTAAACATTTGTTAGTTCCGTATAACTTACCGTTAAATCCGGCGTATAACGCGCCCTGGAGTACAACGCACACCTATATTTTCAAGTTGCATTTTTTAAGGTATATTCGCCGTATAACGTACACCCCCATTTTTACGAAGGAACCTTCAATGTACGTTAGCGATGCTATTATGTTTGAAAGCCATTTATTCGAGTTATTACCCCAGGATTTTGAAAAAATAGAATGTTTCTAGGAAAACAACCTTTTAAATTCATAAGATATGGCATTTCTTTTAAATAAACAGCATTACGATCTTTTTGGAAGCCTTAAGTTTTTTTATGCACATTTCTTTTTATTTTTGAAGCTATCAATTTTATACCCGGCGTATAACGCGCACCCGTAAATTTCGATCTTATTTTTCGTGTTAAGAGTGCGCGTTATACGCCGGATTTTACGGTATATGTTTGAAAAAAATTATTTTAACGAAATGAATTCAAGACAAAGGCATTATATAAAAATTATACATACTTTAATTTAAGGTTTTCTGCCTCAGTGCGTGCAAAAACCATGTTTAATTTTTGTTTCTTATCATTGTGTTCCACAATTAATTGTTGTGTTCCACAATTAATTCTTGTCACAGGTGGCTAGTTGCTGGTTCAGTTTCAGTAATTTTGTACTAATTGTTTTTTGTTTTTTGTTTTCAAAATAAAAAAAAATAAAAATCATATTTCTCTTTATTTTAAGCCTTGTATTTAAAAAGCACTTATTTTTTTTAAGCTCCTTTTCAAAAATTAACATTTAATAAGCTAATTTTTTTTTTTATTATTATTCTTGTTCTGTAAAGTAAACAAATAAATTGCTCAGAATTTTAAATCTGAAGTGTGTATATTAGTCTATCTTATTTTTGATTTTTTTTTAAAAAAAAGTAAAACTAATAAAATAAAATTCAGTTTCTCTCAAATAAAAAGCATGCAAACAAATTACAGAGCATTCCCGACCAGTTGAATGAAATATTCGCATCGAAATTGTATGTATAGAACATTTTTTTTTCTTTTCTTTTTTTTTTCTTTCTTACATGTAGTTTAAGATATACCCAAACTCTGTTTCTCTCTCTCTCTCCATCTTTGAAAAAATCTTTTTCAATCTTCCAGACTCAATCCTCGATTCTGTCCGAATGCAAATTACACCAGCTTTTCGTTCGGAATGAAGAAAGAAATAGTAGGGGGATTCAGAAGGGGGTTTTTTTGTTTTTGCTTTTGGAAAATATAAAAAGAGTTACTTATTTATTTTCTTATAATACATCACGTACTTTTCTGATGCGTTGTTGTGAAAACTCGAAAATAGTAGAAAGAGGTTATTCTTTAAAAAATGTTTTTATTCTTTTGAAATATGCTCTTTGCTTGCAAAACATGTCGAGTTAGGACTTTTTTTTAACCGAATTTCTTTGTTTATGTGTATAAACTGTATATGTCCAAGTGTATTTTTGTGTTAACATATTTTAGTTTTGTTGTCTTTCTTGGCATGTTTATTTAACGCTTCTTAATTTTTGATTTTTTTTTTTTTTTTTGTCATATTGGTTTTTTTAAATGGACATTTGCTTAATGATTTCATTTGCAATATATAATGAAGGGAAATACTTATATTTTATGCTATTTGTTTTTAATTTTAATAAATATGTTTAAAAATACCTCATACATGCACAATTTTTTTGTTGAAGAAATAGTTATATGTTACGCTGTTTATTTTTATGTTAAGAAATATCGTTGAATGAGGCGAAATAAATATATAATAAAACTGTAAATCTATATTATAGATCTCTATTTTGCTTGCATTTTAGCGGGAATTGAATTGTTTCAAAATGTCCTACTATGTGGCACGCTGAATCATATGGGTAGATTGGTTTGGCACGCTACAGCTAAAAGGTTGCCGACCCCTGTTCTATATTAAAATAATTACTAAAAACTGTATCTATAGTGTTGCCACAAACTGAGAATTAAATTCTCATACGTGATTCATTCGATTCATCATTCGTTTTTTTTAAAGCTTTTTCTTTGTCAATCATCTTTAAAAACTTTTTTTTTTTTTTTTTGCGGATTATGAACAAGCTACTATAAATTGTTAATTATGCTTCTTAGCATGATGGATCTTCAAATCGAATTAACTCAACAAGATGAATTATTTACTGATTGAATATATGGTGTATTTCATTATGTCGAATCTCTCCTCTTAATTTAACTCATGAGGCTAAGTGCTTTTGTCAGATAATTGCAATATTCAGCATTTTACACTTCAAGGAACTGCATAATAATGTTTAACGACTTTTCTAATTGTTCAAACTGTTCAGTCGTAGCCATAATATACGACAAAGCAATTGCATCGAGGGATAATTTAATCTATTACTGTAATTGAAATATCTCAACCTCCTCTTGTATTATATCAACAAATAATCCAATTTCTCGCCACATCAATCTCTCTCTTTCCCCGGATCCAGAATTGAAAGGCATCTAACACTATGCTGTGCTTACAGGGCATATAATTACTTATAGTAATTATTATTCATAAATTAGACTCAATGCAATTATTTAATTAGAGAAATAGTTTGTAAAATAGCCGAATAATTATACGATTAACAATGATCTATTCACACTTAATAACTTTAGTCTACTATAATATGGATTAATTTTTCTAGACAAGAACGAAGTATATATTACCGTTAAAGTGTATAATTCAGTTATTTCCTGAAATAACTAGACAAGCCAGTTAAAGTATATATTATAGATGAAAAATTTCATATTTTACCTATAGTTATTCTATGAAATAACTAATGATAGACCGTCAAAGTGAAAAATAAACAATTTCAAAGTTATTTTATAAATTAATTGATCATAAATAGTTGAAATCTCTCGAAAAATACATTTTATCCCTATTATGGATGATTAGTCGATAAATAATACAGAAAAGCGTATGAAAGAATTTATTATTGCTCATATTGCAAACATTAGTTAAACAGAAAGGGAAAAAAAGAATATGTTGCAGAAATAGTTATATTTTAATATTATTAAAAAAAATGCATGCTGGGAAAAAACTGTTGCTTCATAAAACATTGTGTAAACATTTTCAAACAAATATATAAAAGAATATTAGTTTAAATTTTATGAAATACCTTTGTTTTACTTTTCATTATTTATTAGAGCAAGGATTGTTGTGATGACACTTTGAATCGCATTGCATATTATTATTTTTGAAACAAGCACACTTTTTACTGTTACACATTTTTGTACTCAGGCACTTTTTTAAAATCTTTGTCCAGAGCCCCAACTTTGAGCTGTTGAAACAGATTGAAGCGTTGTGTCAATATTCGGAACTTCTTCAGTAGAAATTAATTCTCGCTCACATATACTGAACTGAGATCTAGAATACAATTGTTTTATTCGGCCATCTCTTGTTCCTAATCGGAAAAATCCTTCCCCAGTATTTTCCACAACGAGAGCTAAAACGGATTTCATACTTTAACGATCAAGCAATCATTATTCTATAGAATACCTAGTTAAATCGTATAATTCAGTAATTTTACATACTTTAACTGATTTGTATAGTTATTTCATGAAATACCTAATTATTCTATAAAGTAACGAATTTCACACTCTTTAACGGTAACATATACATTATTTGATAAAAGAGAGAGAGAGAGAGAGTATAGGGGGTAGGTGATTAAAAAACCAAACATAAGGTACACGCTAAATTTGGCTGTTGTGGGGCACAGTAGCGATTTTATTCTGGCGTTTTTGTTTGCTTGTGTTCATTCTTATTACACTATTTTTTTTAGGTTAGTTAAGTTCCTTTTTGTTTTTTGGTAAGATAGTTTGGCGACTAATTTCAAAAGTCGCCGAAATCGCTAATCTGTATTCTATAGTATTTCATTTTGACCAAAAAAAGAAAGAGCAATATATACTTACTATTCTTTTCAAGAAAATGGAAAGAGGCAATTAGCTAAGAAAATTGAAAGATTCATATGCATATCTTCCCATTATTCATTAGAATATTGATGAAATTATTCATTTCTATAGGTTTTCTGTATAATTTGTAAATATTATTTTTTGGGAAACTTTCCACTCTCAACAGTTTTAAACCATATTAGCTATAAATAATTACAATCACTAATTAAGAAAAAATCAGTTTTTGTGGTTTGTTCAGTATGTAAAAGTTGCATGTTTTACTTGAGTTGTTTAGTTTTAAATTTTACATTTCGTGACACGTCATTGTTTAAAAGAAACAATAGAATTTTTATTATTCTGTTGCAATTAGTATTTTAAACAATGGATAAGTTTTAAAAAAATCAATATATTTATATTCTATTTAAAAAATACTTAATAGCTGAATTAGGTACTGACGTATTACACCGTCCACCCATTTCGCCGAACAAAAAGACATCGCCAAATGCTGTCATCGTTGTTATTACTATATTCAAACGTGCATGTGGGAACGGTTTCCATTATTAACTGAATATCGCGGTATTTGGTGAAGTCTTTTGAAGTGAGTGAGTGAATGTTCAGCTATACGAGGACTTTTGGTGACGGACCTCGTCATTCTGAACCATGGTCAAGTGACGAGGACTGGCAACCCCCTCTCCTAACTACCACACCACACCAACGGAAGGACGTTTGAGCTCTCGACAGATTTAACGTGCATTGTTCCTTAAGTGGTGTTGGGCTCAGGACATGCCAGCCATGATCCGATACCTTAACCACTAGGCTACCGCAGCCCCAAAAAATTGTGACGTCTTTTGAAATACCTTGAGATGTTCACAAAACTAAATTTTTTCTTAATAGACTTTTTTTTAAAAAATATTTGAATGATTAATTTTGCTTTTTACATTTGAAATAATTTGTAAATTCCGTTATTACAAGAATTTAGGAATAGTTAAAATGAAATATAGGAGGCATATTGGCAATATTTTTGGTAAATTTTCAAATAGATCACTAGATTATTTTAAAATTATTATAAGAATTAAATATTGCATGGGTTAACTCGAAGTGGTTGCCAGAACGAAATCGCCATTTAACCAAAAAAGATTGTCAAATTCAGTTTGCTTATCTTGAGTTTTTTTTTCTTAAAAAATTTTTTAATTTGTTGCCTAAAAACATTTTAAAAGCGAAAATGATAAACATATATAACAGTAATTCTTAATCTTTATTTTATCAAATTCAACGAACTGGCTAATAAACTATATTTATATTTTTTAACTCTATCCTGATATTTTTAATGATTCAGAAATATTCATTTCTCAGTCTTCGAAACTGGTTGTTTGCTTTCAGAATCCATTAGGTCAAAACTCTAACTAGGCGTTCAGGGGCGTTCGTGCTAACGTTGATGCTTTTTCGTGAATTGTATTTTTCCAGTCATGCACACGGAGGATGCCATCATCAACTTCTATTTAATACAACTGCGTCCAGTGGCTTATTCGGGAACCAGTTCGGCAGTCAACCATTGAAGCCATTCACTCACTCTGGGCTGCGACCGGTCGTCCAGAAAAGAATTCATCCACCCAGAACTTGGATCTTGTTAATAATTTGTGATGCGGTGAAATTAGAGTATCACTCACTCACAGCGATGATTTTAATCGTCTAAGCGAGGTATGGGTTAAGCTTGGCTCTTGTAGCTATGGATACGTCATTTGGGACATTACTGGTGTGTTAGGTTGGGGGAGGAAAAGGGGAAATTAGGCCATTTAGGGGGAACTGGATGAAATTTATGTCTAGCTCTAATGAAAGTGGAAGGAAAAATTCTTTAATTGCGGGAAAAACAAAATCTGATCATCATATTTTTTAGTTTTATTATTGTTTCAAATGTGGTTTTTTTAGTTAATTACAACATGTTAAGATGAAGTACAAGGTGCTCGCCAAATGTGTTGATTTTTTTTTGGTTCGATAGTAGTTTCATTCTGGTAGACTTGGTATCCCGTACAATAATAGTTTTTTGGTAACCCTTGAGAGTGTTTCACTTTTTTTTTTAAAGTTAGATACTCAAGATACTCAAAACGCCATCTGATGCTATATAAATCATTTTAACCTCTATAGTAATTACGTAGGTTATTTTTAAATTTAAAAAAAAAGTGATTTTACAAAAATGATTCATCGTAATCTGATTTTATCCTTCATTTCAAGGAGAATGGATTGAAATGTGATTTCATATATCTAAAATTAATTAAACGAGCAAATTTAACAAATTTAAATTTTACTGCACGCGAGTATAAATATTTCCTTGCAGAGAGAGAGAGAGCTTAGTTTTTTAATTAATTCTTTCCTTTGGTAAAAGTAATAGAAGACTAGGCAGAATATCCAAAATTAAAAGTCTGTCCAGATAAAATATTCTCATAAGCCTTTTCCTAGTATTAATTTAGTATTCTTATTGCATATTCAATTTCTTTGACGAGAGAGAGAATTAGGTGAATACAGTAGTATTCATTGGTGGGTCTAGAATGTAGGCATATTCGAATACTGTTATCAGTTTTTAAGCTTTTATAAATTAATCCTTTTAATTTTTATAACGGGTGCCAGTTAAAGTATTTTTGACGAATTACTTCCTTTAGGAGGGGGGGGGGGTAAAATAAATTATGGTATCAACCCAAAATTGGAGATTTTCTTTTTGTTCGTATCAATTTTTTTTTTTAATGGATAACTTTCGAAAGATTATTTTTGGTGACTCTTGCAATATAATTTGGCGAACCTGTTTTAGACTCTACTTTTCTGAACCCTATGTATTTAATTAAATTATTTTTTACGAGTTCCTTTTTATTTTCTTTGGTTAAAATAAAACATAGGATGCATTCCAAAATTGGCGATTTTTTTTTAATTTTCTCAATTAATAACGTTTGAAATATTAATTTTCTGTGACCCTTGCCATAGTTTGGCGACCTATTTTAAAACCCACTTACGCTAATACTATATTTAATTTTATTTGTTTAATTTAAAGCATTTAAGATGGTGGAAAATAAAAACATGTTGCTCTCTCTATTTGTTTATATTCTTCTACTAAATCTATTAGCTCGTAGCCGTTGTGAGTGATCAATGGTTGCGAAAATTAACGGTTGTGGTAAAACACTGCCAAATTATACCTTGACATCTATTTTGAATGATGAGTGTACTTGAAAAACAAATGAGGAAGTTATCTAAATTTATCTGTGGAATTTAAATTATAAAGTATTCTAAATTGCTAATCAGATATTTGTATTTAATGAGATTTGAATAATAGTAATTTAATTCTTCAATAACGAATGATAAACTCTTTTTTTTAATAGTTTCCTTTCTATTTCGATTATTTCAAAGATAATTATGCTTCTCGTTTATTTTCAAAAGAAAATTTTCTTTAAAAATTTTCTTGTTAGAATATACATTTAAATATTGAAAAAAAAAATTTTTTTTTTTACATGTATGTAAGTTACATCATTAAATAACGTAATGAATGATTATTCGTAAAAAAATGTTTATTTCTCACAATTCACTTTTCTACGTGTTTATTCTTAATAATTTTAGGAATTACTTTGAAATTATCAATTTTTTGTTAAAAGTCTGTGAAAAATACCTGGTTGATTATTTGAGACTTATATATGGTAAATACATTATAATTTTTTTTTACCCTGAAAAGGCGCTTCATTTAAAAATAGTAGTATACGTAAATATGATTTGTTATTTCTTCACGACTTCATTAAGAAAAAAGATTACTGGATCTACAAATGGCAACATTTCATTGATTAGTTTCTATTTTAATAAATGGAATTTCAAGATTTATGCAACTGATTTGATTGTAATTTGTAATTGTAACTGATTTTTGTAAAGAATCTTTGAATTAGAAAAATAATGTTGCAATAGTCAAAAGAGAAAGAGAGAAAAAGGAAAATAAACTGATTCGAGGCAAAAATTCATTTTTAAATGACACTCTCGCACAGGGGTCGGCAACCTTTTAGCTGTGGCGTGCCAAACCAATCTACCAATATGTTTCAGCGTGCCACACAGTAGGATATTTTTCAAACAATGCGATTTCCTCGATAATGCATACAGTGTTATAGAATAGAAATCAATAATATAGATTTACAGTTTTATTATTTATTAAATTTGCATCGTTTAAAGCTATTTATTAACATAAAAATAAACTGCATAAAATATATCTATTTCTACAACAACAACAAATTATTGTACATACATCATATATTTTTAAACGTATTTATTAAAATAAGAAATACACAGTGTAAAATATAAGTATTTCTCTTTATTATACTTAAATAAAAAGACAAATAAAAATTTCAATGCGAACCTAGCACTTGCAGCGCTTTACTTTCATATCGCAAAATCTGGGGAATAATTTCTTAACTTTCAATTTGACACGATTTTGAGCATTCAGTTGTGAAACAATTTCTTTGCGGACTCGAAATATTTTACACATGAAAAAAAATTTTGTTCACATAGGTATGTAGAAGCAAAAGCGGAAAGCAGAGCACATGCTATTTTTCTCTTTAAACAATTACATTTCTGCAGCAATGACATCTAATAATTTATCAAGTAGCTGTAAATTTATCTCCAGAGTTATCTTTCAGATTCTTCCGTAAATCTCCATAATTCTGAAGATGTTTGTCAAATAAGGTCCATTACACATTTATCAACTTCCTTCCACTCAAATTTGTAGAGTAGTGCGGAGTGTCACAGAGAATTGTGTACCACGTGCCATAGGTTGCCGACCCCTGCTCTAGCATTATGATTCGCAGAGATAATCAGGTTATCTGCATATTTTATTGAATACCTGCAAAGCATTTGCCATTTTATCACTTTAGAATAATATTAAATTAAGAGACCCCTTGGGCCAAATCAATGATTAATTCTTCTGTAGCAGATTCAATTCATTTCTGTTGACGCTTGAACGCAGCCAGTCGTTGATGATGAACTGATTTTCAGATAATTGATAACTTAAAACTCCTGGGATATGTCAGAAAGTTTTATATCTAATTAAAATTATGCACAGTCAACCGCAGATACTTTTTAAAGGCAATTAATGGTAAAACTCTACAGCTGAATTTTTCAATTCCTACTATTAGTTCACTCTTTCGATATATATATTGTTTCAATTTTCAATTGTTAATAAAATACTTTCTATTCATCCATTCAAGTTTAAATACATTTTTTTAAATTTGTAGAGTATAACACTTGACGTTAATACACAATTTCTTCAAATAATAATTCATTAATTACATTTAATTAATAAATACATAGTAACAAATATATAAAAATAATAGTTTAACTGCATATATAGAAAGTAAAATCGTTCGTTGTGTCCTTGTAACGCAATGAAAAGCGTGTTGGACTTCTAATCCAAAGGTCGTGGGATGGCCTAATTTCTGAGAATGTGAATTCTTTTTACTGTACTATTTTGTTAGAATAATTAAATTTAATGAATGAATAATTAGTAACAAACAAAAAAAAATCGTCCAACGCTCTTTATAGAAAGAAAAATGGAAATTGCAAGGAAAATCGGTTTCTGTTTTGTCACTTAATAGTGTGATTCTGTCCTATGTATATACATATTTATATTAATTGTAACTATTTAATAAAAAAAGAACTAAAATAATTTTTTTTATCTATTACTTGTTTATCAATTTAAATCACGTTTCTCTAATTGGTGGTGATCTTATCAGTCAGAGATACATATGTTATAATTTATGAATACATTTAATGGAAAACTAGAAAAGTCATTTGTTAATGTATTGCAAAATGAAAATTTCCCAGAACTTTTCAAATCGCTCTGAAATACAGTGAGTCAGACCAGCTTAGTGCCAGTCTTGATCTTACATCGGCTGCTTCTGAAGCAACAGCAAAGAATTCCATTGGGAGGGAAAGTTACTTTTTATTTTCTTGTACTAATGGACTCAGTGTCCTTCATACCTCATTGATTTTCTCTTGAATAGGATGCGTCACGTAATTCGTCACCGACGACAACAAAGTATCTGCACTTCCAAGTCCGATCCCTAAGTTGCACAGAGTGGGAAAGTCACGTCCTGGATTCGGGCGATTGTCTTCCACTTTCAGCTCTTGTTCCTTGATATTAGAAGGGATATCTTCCTGTATATGCATTGATATGCTGCACCTTCCTGTCTGCGCGCTACAGAAAACATTATACAACGTAATTTGGTGTAATCGGTGGTATTGTCCGAATTGTTTGTGGACCCAGGTTACTGGTCGAGATTGTGTCTGCAGAAATTTGAATATTTGTTGCTGTGAAGTTATCTCGTGTGACACGATTTATCCATTCTCTTGTTCTCTTTGAGTATTATGCGTGTTCCATTTTTTCACGCCATTTTTTCTTCTTTTGATTGAAAATTATATTTGCAGAAATGAACAAGGAAGTACAAAAAGGAAACTTAGTTGAATTTTGTTTTATATTTGTGTTTTGTCATAATGCGTGGGTGGTTTTTAAATGAAATTTAGGGTGGATTATTGAGTCTGGTTGATTTTGATCAATTCAATTGTATTTTTGAATAATAAACGAAATACAGAATTTACTGAAAAGGAAAGTTCGTTTGTATTTTATCTCTATTTGGGCTAAAATAAACTCATCCTAGATAAATGTAATTCGATTCTATTGTCTAATCTACAGAAGACTGAAATAGCTTATGTATAACTCTTTAAAGAAGTATCGAAATAGTTTTTACTTAAGATACCTCTATGGGAAATTGCTTTGAAGGAATACCTGAAATCTTTAAAAGATGCAAAAGATTTTCAAAGTATTTTTTTCTAATTATAGCAACGGGTAAATTGAAAGGAATTTTCACAGTAATAACAATGGCAAAAAATGTGTGTACAGAATTCAATATTCTTGTAATCTCCTCCACTTCTTTATTACAAAATTAATAAACATGAATTGTGTTTCCTATTAAGTTTCTTGTTCGTGAAAATTGTTCTAATGTATAAATATCTTTTAGACGTTTCCCCATTGTTATGTTTTTTAATTTGTCTCAGAAAAGTAGTTTTCCATTTGATTATTTATACATTGACCTTAGGATTTGTAATATTTTTTTAAAAAATTTGTTTCCATTTATACTTTGTAGTCTCTTAGAGTAACTCCAATTTTTTTTTAAAAAAACAAGATACCTAATTTTTTCTCTATTTCTTACGATGCAATATTTCAGGTTAACTTGTATTCGAGTTCTAAATTTAATTTAGTGGACTGAATCTGAATCCTACATAGTATATATGTGTATGTGTGTCTGTACAAGTTAAATTAATGATAGTTGTTATATTAGTTAAATTAATAATGTCTTTGAAAGTACTTTTACATTTTTTCCTTAAGTGTACTCCTGTTTTGGCGAACTCTACTTAAAGTACAGTCAGACCTCTATTTAACGAAGTCGCCAAATCCCGACAAAAAGTTCGTTATATGGAAAGTTTGTTATATAGAGGTTCATCTTTCAATATACTTTATAAACCTCATATAAACCTAACCATCATCAAATTTATAAAACTATATATTAAAAAAGTAATTATTCACATCGTTTTATAAATTAATATCTGTTTATTTTATATATCTTACCCGCCAAAAAAGAAGGGAGGGGGGGAACTGCAAGGAAAACAAGAAAAAAGAATATCGACAAATACGCTCTATTTTCAACTTTAAAAAAATAACTTTTTGTTAAAATTAATAAATTTTAAGGACATTTTCTAATTTAAAGCTTACAAGTAATTTTAAACATACATTATTTTATATAACGTTATTTATTTATCGAAGATGTTTCTAGTGAACTGGACAGTGGGAGTTAAAGGTTGCACTTCTTTGATAGAACGCCCAGAATTCTATTGCTCTTGGCGAGTTAGGCACTTAATAAAACCAGTTCAAGGTTTATGACCATCATTAAATGCGTTAAAAGAGAGAAAAACTTGAAATGTCCAGAAATACTTTAAAAATAGAAAGAAAAAAAACTGAATCACAAGAGAAAAAGTTCGTAATATACAAAATGTACTTCGCTATTGGGAGGTTGTTTTTCGAAGAAAATCGTGAAATGTTCTTGGTTCCAAGAAAAAGTTCGCTGTATAGAAAAATTCGCAATATAGAGGTTAGTAATATGGAGGTTCGACTGTATTTACTTATTGTGCAGCTGTTCGGTGTCTATTTTTCTTTAGATTTTAAATCCTTCCTTTGATATGGTATGTGGATTAATATTCTTATCTTAAGATAATATTTTAGAAACTTGTTTATTCCTTCTACACTGTTTTTTCTTCCTTTCAGCCTAGTAATATATGCAAATATAGAGGGAGGTTGGCTAGCCTTAAAACTATACTTAAACCCTACAGCCTTATTTTCTTTGAGTTTGCTGATATATATCTTTGGCTGTTTAACTTTGATCTGTACTATTTTGCTATAATATTTATTAGTCTAGGATTAGATTTATAACAATTTAATTTTTGATTAATGATAATACATATATATATATATATATATATATATATAGTCTAATTCTCTACAAACGAGAGATGAACATCCATCAATCAAAATCGAAAAACACAGAGGCAATAAGAAAACCCCACAATGAAGGACACATGAGCAATCGAAATTTAAAAAAATGGATGCTGCAGTGTTAGAAACATTGCTGACTTAGGGCAGCTTATATATAAAATAATTTATATAAAAGTGGGGTTGAATATGTTTTGTGGCTAGCCAACCTTCCCCCTTTATCTTAATAATACTGAGCAAAAATCTATTGAAAATAATGGATAGGAATATCTAAATCCATTACAAGACAGAGGCAAAAGAGATTTGGTATATGAGAAAATAAATTAGCTGATTGAATTGCACAGATAAAATCTACACAAAATGCCACCCTTTTAGTCTAAGGGGGAAATATAATATATTTTATTCTTTTCTTTAAAACTAATTCCGTGCAAAAAAAAAAACCAACAACTTGAAATGGCACTGTTCTGATCTTTAAATAGTTCAGTGGCTTAGATACCACAAAAGTAGTGGACAAAACTATGAAAAAGAGCCTCGCAATAAAGATAACTTTGTGTTTTATGATAAAATCGTCTATATAACAGGTTGAATATTACATTTTGCCCTAAGCAATTTAACTCCTTACGTTGCCGAAAATAATGGCGTTCCACATCTAAAACCATTTGTGTCTTCCATTTTTCTCTTTTAGCTTTTAAAATCCTTGTCGGGGAAAAATATTTAAAACTCCTCCTCTTCTTCTCTCCCCCCCCCCGTTTTTTTTTTTTTTTCTCCTGTGAAGGTAAGAAATGCACGCGCATGACTCATGAGTAAATGTGAAGTAATACGATTTGAAAACTTGGGGTTTGTAATTTTGGGCTAAAAGGTGTTTTGTTTCCAGGAAATAAATGAAAACTCATTCTGTTTTTATCTTACGCAAGACTTCAGATTAACTCTTCGTGAAACATTTCACGAAGTACATTAATTTTGAAAAGAAATGATTTTTTTTCAAAAAAATAAATAAATAAACTGAGTGATTCATGATTTTTCTCCCTTGGAATTCACAAATTTAATGAAATTGAAATAAATGTTATACATGGCAATGGTATGTGATATAAGATATGTTATATATAAGTATGAAACAAGATAGGAATTTCTTATAAAAAGTTAAGAATTAGATGCGAGAAAAATCATCCATACATTCAAATATATTTAAAATTTAAAGTAACGTTTATATTATAAGAAATATATTTTTATTAAAGAAAAAAACATATAGAAACTTTGTACTTGTATATATATCGGGGGTGGGCAGACTTTTCCAGGGTACGGGCTACTTCTAATTTTTTCAAGGTGTTGTGGTCCACTCAGTGTCAGTGGCTCACAGGAGGAAGGGGGAGGGTCTACGCGCGCGGATCCGGACCATCCCTCATAGCCATTGATTTGTTTTTAGATTGATTATAATCCCATGTATATAATAGTACGTAAAACTTAATTGTGATTTTTTTATTAATTAATGCTGATTATTTATTCAGTAATTCATTTTTTCTGTGCTGTTTTGTTCCCGACACTCTACAAACTCAAAAATATATGTTTGGCTGCGTATGAGAATGGTAGACTTTTGACCCTCGACCCCACCTTCCCCCTTGAAAAATTCTTGTGTGCCCCAGTGTCGTAGGTGTGGTGAGGTAGGAAAAGGTCTACAATATTTTAATAATAAGTACGGAATATGTATTTACTTATAGAACTAAAATAAAAAAAAACTAACACTTTTAAAACTGCGTTTGAAGCAAAAAACCTAAGATATAAACATAATTATAACAGCCTCAAATAAAATAATATCAAATGTTGCATTTATTGTAGAACAATTACAAATGCATAAAAAAAAATTATATTAAGTTATTTTTTGTTGTTACAGCCAGTAGAAGACTTAGTCTGCATACTTCAGCCAATCTTGAATATTTCCGTCTTTAATTACTAACCGCTAAAATCTTCAGGCGGTCACCCCAAAATGTTTTGGTGGTTCCCCCGTCGATCTCGGATATATATATATACTTGTTGCAAATATTCGTGTTGGAAAAGTAGCCAACGACTCCAATTATTTGAGTAATAACAGATTTAGTAATTGACTAAAGACGAACAAATAACCACACGTAGACCAATCGACATATATACAATCAAAAATATTATAACTGATTTACAGTAATTGAAAACGCATTCGTTATAAACAAACCTCACAGCGTTACAGAAATGTTTCTCTGGAACTATTCCACTAGCATGAACTCAGACAGATAGTCTCTCTGTCTTATGGAATAAAACGCTCGAGCAGATTCTTATCTCGATCGACTCAACCATTGTCTCAAAGATATCTTATTATATAGCCTGATGGAAATTTCTAGGTTGGTCTATCCCAGAGACTTCTGGAGGCTTCCTTAGCGATATAATTTCCTCCAATGGTTATATAAAGTTTCCAAACAGGAAACCATAGTCACATTTTCTGGTTTACCAAAAGTTTTCAAGTTCATGCTGGGAAGCGAATATTTCTATCAAACTCAATTTTCCCACGAGCAGTGCATCACTGCAGGGAAAACAACGTGCGTATCGCGTTTCAATATATATTTACGTTACAAAAAGTAAATAATAATTAAAAATGATTTCAATGTAAAAGCACATATAATTATTAAAACATTGTATAAAAATACAAAATGCTTTGGTATGCAATACCTTAAAGTTTCTGATATGTTTTGTTACAATATAATATAAATTAAACACACAAGTCTGCCTTGTAAACAATTTCACAGTTTAATATTTACGGGATTGATTTATCTTTCATATTATTTAAGAGAACTGTGATATTTAGAGTTATTGAAATAGAATTCACAAATTCCCTTCGAAATGAAATCCTAATTTTAAAACATTAACGCTACTTAAAATACTTAATTAAATCCCAGTATTTGCGAATTTTAAATGTCACACTTTCTCTATAAAAGGCACTGCAGAAATTCGAGAAATATCTCTCGGAATTTACTAAACAACTCGAGCTCTTTGACTATGCGCTGGAAACGTCAAGGAACCAGACAGCGAAACGAAATTACACCAGTTGCCTATCCCGCGGCGAATATTTGCCTCTCATGCTATGCCGGTATATTCACCCAGGAAGGATTACTTTCGCATGTGACAGATTTAATTACCACCTACAGAGGCCAATTATCTGTCTTATCTACTAAATATTTAGGCAGCAATGGCCAATGGCAGTAGCCTTTGGGAGAGGAGCATTCTTTGTCTTAAAAGATTTGTGTACTCATATTTCCCAGTTTAAATGTACTGTAGCTTTCGTATTAAATTTTTTTTTAAAAAATGAAATGAAAGATATATGCTTTAAGACAAACGTACTTTCAAACAATAGCGAGTTTTGTCTGTGTTTGAATGAAAAACAATTTAGTAAAGTGTGTTTGTGATGTGTTTTATGATCAAAACAACCAGAAAAAAACGACAATGCTATGTGGGTGGATATAAGGTGTTATCTATCCAGTTTAAATTGACTGCTATTTTAAATAATAAAATTTATTAAGAAGTTAATTAAATACAAAAAATGTAAATAAAACTTTTATAATTAGTTGAAATCTTATGAAATTTGAAAGAAATATGTCTGCTCTCTATTATTTAAAAACTATTTCTCTCTTCGTATTATAAAACAAGCGAGATAAAAAATAATTAAACAGCACTTATAGTACATTTAACAATAATATGTTAAAGACATTTTAGTATATTATATGTAAGGAATACAAAAAATATCAA